>UYYA01000272.1:0-78081 GCA_900624975.1 Angiostrongylus costaricensis
TGTTTGGTTATGGAGGCGTCTGGCCGAGTGGATTGCTATCAACTTGACCTTTCCAGGCTCTGAAGAAGGCGAAATCCGCCTAAACGTCAGCTTAATCGTGAACAAGGAATAGTAACACCTCGCGTTTGCTCAACAAAAATACGAAGAAAATCACTCAAGAAAAGCTTCTCGCTATGATAACACGATAAGTCATTCTTCAGAGTGGTTCTCTGTTAACTGAGTATGCGCTCACCAATGTGATTCCACAAAATTTTCCTTCAGACGCACCAAAGTTAGTGGACCACCTAAAAGTTTGCCGCCTCATTGTGGCTGGGAGGTGCTTCTGGGTGTCGAACTGCGATGTACAGCGGGTAAGTTATCCCCTGGTAGTGTCTCCCCTCCCAATCTGAGAAGGAGTCTAGCATTTCCATCATGAAGCCCATCTAAGAGTAAACCGATTTCAGGATCCACTACCGTCTTGTTAGCAAATTACTCGTGTGGTGGCAAATCTTTCTCTGATTCACAAGGGCTGCAACAGCTTGTGGTGGTGACGACCTGGGGTTGACTTTGGCCAGGCTGACCTCGGGATTGTAGGGAAACAATGAATTAATCAGCAAAACTCCGAAAAATGGAGGTTATGCTGAGACCCGCACAACCAGTGAGGACGGGTCATTCAAGTATCAGGTAATTGAGTAAACTTAGTCGAAGATGAGAAACAGGAGAATTTATTGTAATTTTGCAAAGTTTATCGCATCAAAACAGGGTTAGGTGAGACAGAGAGGATGCAAAAAAGGAGACCTACGGATATCATCCGGAGAACATTCGTACCCGAAGGCGACTATGCTTATGAGGAAACATATCTCAGCTCATGATGAGCTTCATGAGGTGCAATAAAACTAACATAATCTAGAGGTCTTCGCCAACAAGATAAATTATTTACTATTCGAACATGATAGATTCCTCACATGGGTTGTTCCGTTGTTCCTTTTTTTGAAGGCTTGAATTCCAAATACTCTGAGAACTGCCCTTTAGAAAAGCTTTTCCTATCCTATAATGCGATAGTGCAAATTTCTTTTACAAATATGTCAAGTTATCCACTTCGTTGACCTTCTGGTTAACTAAAATTATCGGGAAATATTTCAAAAATAGTATCATGTCTATTGCCCATCATAGCAAAAATAGTTCAATTTTTGGCTAGCTCTTTACTGTTTCCCAAGTTCTTAATGTCATAATAATGAGAAGAACGGGCGATAGATGGACGAAAAGAACCGTAGAGTGGACTCCACGAAAATGAAATCGTCCCTTAGGATAGCCACTACACATTGGGCGGACGTATTCGTAAACAAAGTTATTCAGCTGTACCCGCACAGCTGCAGTTGTTTTACAGATCACAGTATGAGACTCGCAAGCGCTACCATGCTCGAACAAGACCACCGCCATGGACTGCGATCACTAGGGAAAGAAACGAATGGCAAATGTGCTGGGATCCACGCAACTCGTGAGGACGGACCACCCAAGTGTCCAAGTACAGTGTGGCCTATCTATCGTATGAAACAATGGGGTATAAGAAATACTGCTATGCATCCAACGTAAATAACAGAATTCTTCCAAATTGTGATGTCAACGTGTTTGACGGGTAAAAAATAGTGAAATGATGAGTACAGCAATGTTGCATTTTAAGTCGGTGAAAAAAGCATCTTCTATAAGGTTGCGATGTTCTCAACTCTAAAGTCTCGAAAATTTATCGCTTATTGTCGAAAAAACCAGTGTTTCCATGTTTAGATCGCCTACGAGTTTTACAGTTTTTGCAGCCACCGTGAAAACAATGAAAACAACGGTGCTCGAAATTATATCAGTGTGATCAAAATATGGAAGGTATTACTTGTTCTAAAAGGTTTATTATAGAAGGCTGAATATGGTATGGGGTCATCATCTGACCTCAAAACACCATCATTCTTTGGACTTTGAGTGGCAGGTCCTTAAGTATATTTGAATTTTTTGAGAATAATGTTTTATCGGTAGCGTTACAATCTCCTCCAGATCATCTTTGACGAGTGAAAAAAGAATAAGACGCCAAAATTAGAGCATTTTTGGACGACCCCTTTAATTATCAAGAATTTCGAGTGGGCACCAGTAAACCCCACTGTTTCCTGTTATACACTTGACAAGCACGAAAGGAGACGAAGAGCATCAAACCTTTAGTGTAACGCACTCTTTCTAAAACTTTTTTTTGAAAGAGAGCGCAGATAATTTAGCGAACTTTGCTGTAACATATGCTTATTCTTAGCTGGATCCTGTATGGAAATTTCGAACCATTTCTCAGGCTCGAAAATTATGAGAGTGGTTAGAATTTGATGCGTTGTGAACAGTGTGTTTGGTTCTATTCCGTGTCCAAGTTCACCAAGTCCTCCGTCTCTATCGTCAAAACATACTTATATTTACGAGAAATATAATCACGCTTATTAACCACAGTTAGCTCGTTTAATTGTTGGTGTGTTAACAATCCAGGCAACCAAATTTAATTAGATACGAGTTTTCTAACAATGACCTAATTCGGCCAACGTTGTTTCCTGACGTCCAAATGGAAACTGTTGAAGCATTAAACTGAACTTATGCACGAATCACGAAAACTAGTTGTGGCGTCATAAAACGCTCTAGATTACCCTATAAATAACTAACGTTACATCAGAAAACAGAAATATTCATGTAGAACTCGGCTGCGTGTGAACGCAATTTGGTAACTGAACATCTGCCATCTACCACCCAACGTGTTCCATTGCTTTCCAGAACGCCGTTTTCTATTTTATATGGCTCTAATGTGTTTCTGTATTTTTGTCATATTGCATGCATAATTAGTACGGGTGTGGCACATCGGTTAGAAGTACCGTGCAGTACATACTTGACTCTTTGTTCGTTCCCCAATCCACGCAAACTAAGCACTCCATGCCTTGGTGCTGCTAAATCATGGGAAACAGGTCCGGGAGAAAACACTGACGTGAAGCATTGGTGGGTCACCTCAAGTTAATGTGCGAGCCAAATTTACACTCAATCACCTCTGCGATACTACGAATAGAGTCAAATGAATTACAACTTCTAGAAGTTAGATGATCATCGCACGCTTCATTGTTGAGGATACTGGCTCATTACCTCGCTTCGCGTAAGCTAAGAACTCCATCTATTCCGAAAGGTGCTTCTGATTGTTGAACTATGATGCGAAGTAGAGGTTCGTCCTCACTCAGGTTGATGCAGCATGAAATTGTATTCGGAATTTCCATCCAGATGAATTGCCAAGGCTAAATCCATGACAGATAGAGAATTCTAGAAATAAATCTCTTTGTGAATAAACATTTTTATGTCCTGGAACAATATTTTAGGTCTCTGCTTGTTAGAATATGGTATACGATAGCGTTTTATTTGTTTTTGTGCTGAAGCTAAACGATGATGATGTTCATCTGATACGCGCTGTTATTATAGGGACTTTGTTCTTCTTCTGTTCTTGTTCTTGTGAGAAACATGTTTCGAACAGCCACCTCTGTGTGCACTACCAGGGAACTAAAGGAAGAATCGCACGACTTGGCCCGGCAAATAGCCATCTCCAATGGCTACGAAATAGTAACCCCACGAGATAAGTTTACAAGGAGAACGACGCGCCCACGCGAAACGCTTGGCCAAAACAAAATCCCGTTTATGTTGCTTTTTATAAGCGATGAAGTAAGCGCAGCTATAAAACGATGCTTAAGAATGGCAGGTCTAGAGGAATCGGTAGCGATAGTTGAAATACCACCGACTACTCTACGTCGCCAATTAGTTCGCAACCGCCTGTACGACCGTCTGTGTGAAACAACAAATTGCGTAATTTGCCCTTACGGTAGGGACGGTGATTGCATGAGTTCAGGTACGATATACCTGATCTCGTGTAACAATTGCGGAGATGATTATATTGGCGAAATGGGCAGACCTTTGTGTATCCGTATAAAAGAACACCTAGATGGCAAACGAAAACTAGGACGAAGTACCCCACTGGGCACGCGTAGGATACAAAAGCATAGCGGAGACGACTTTAAAGAAAAAGTCAATATCCTTGCACAGGAGTCCAAAACACCAGCGCGAAACTCCTAGAGGCTTTTTGGATCAATGCCAAAAACCCTACAATGAATAGCAGGGACAAATGCCCGGAGGTCATACGCGACCTGATCCCGTACGTTCGCATCGATTTTTGATGTGGGATGGTGCAGTCGTCAACCACATGCGACTGTAATCAGCTGTTCTAAACTTCCTCATTGGAAGTCACGAAAAAGCGGTGGATTTTTCGGGAAGTTGTTGATCGTGTAATTATCAAAGCGTTCTTCGTCTTTTTGTAAGTGTTATTGAAGCGTTTGGCCTAGTAGATTGTATATCAGCATACCCTTCCAGGCTCTGAAGAAGGCGATACTGCCGAAACGTCAGCTAGCGTTGTATTGTATTGTGTTTTTATGGAAGTAAATGTATGCTGTTTAAAAACCTCGCGATTGCTGAACAAGAAAACGACACATTCATATTCCAATGCCGAGGTTAAGAGAAAGTCGATCCTGGGAACTTCGTTCTTCACTTTTTTTATTATATTGCCTACGTACTTGATACTTATACTTGAATTGTCCGTCCTCACTAATTGTGCGGGCCCCAGCATAATATCCATTTTTCGGAGATTTGCTGGCTAAGCCATTATGGTTTCCTGGAGTCCCGAGGTTAGTCTGGCCAAAGTCTGCCTCAGGTCTTCACCACCACAAACAGTCCCAGCCCTTGTGGATTAGAAGGAGATTTACCACCATGCGACTTTGATACGAGGACGGTGGTGGATCCTGGTATTGGTTTACTCTTAACTAGGTTTCCTGATGGAAACGCCAGACTCATTCTCAGTTTGGGAGACCCTGCCAGGATATGAATCCTACGCTGTACACCGCAGTCCGACACCCAGGAACACCTCCCAGCCACGATGAGGCGGTAAACCGTTGGGAGGTTTGTTGTATTACTATTATAATAACTCAGTATATCGTCTCGTTTTTGTGTATTTGTCGAAAATGCCAACATGATGATGAGAATTCATTATGTCTAATGCAAGGTAACAAACTCGTTTTGTTAAGCGACTTAGTGACTTACTTTTTTAGAGGCAGCGATTTCTTCTTCAGCATAAAGGAGATTGTTATTGACAAGATTTGTTCACTAGTGACTGTTGTCTCGGCTATTTTGCCTTCCTCAGAGCCTGGGAAGGTCAAATTGACGTACGGAAGGTTTCTTCTGGTTAAGCTATAAAAGTATTAGGTTGAGCAGTTTACGTTTCGATTCGACCTTTACAAACTCTTAAGAAGGCGAAATCACCGAAACAACAGTCCATACTGAATAAATCTTGTCAATAACATTTACGTGTCTGCTAAAAAAAATTCTAACTTATTAAACGATGCCGAGGATAGTAGAATGTCGTTCTTGGAAATTTTTTTAGAGTGTGAGGTCGGAGATTGCTGATCTCTTTATCATATACCTTTCTTTGGAGAATAATTGATTAGAATAACTGTCTCTGGGCGATTAGAAGTCCATGAAAGCATGACGCTCGTTTTTATTAACGCTTAGATTTCTTCAAAATGATCTTTTCAGTTTAGTTTCAGGAAGTGACGAATTGGCTTCCAACCTAGGTCGTTCATAGACCGAAGATAGCACTCCATTAAGACCCCTAGCATACGTGGGTGACCACTGAGCTTAGTAAAAATCTTAGCCCAGCTATGCTCTATAGCTAGAATGTTTGCGATTTCGAACAAAGCAATACAAAATTGAGGAAAACGCGGAATTATATATATTGTTTCCGGCTTGAATGCTGATTTTACTGCTGAGTGTAAAACGTTGTTTCAGTGCTTTTTCATACTAATCGGATATCATAAATATCATGCTCTAATCGTAACCGTTTTATTTACTGCCTACTCTTTTTAATGGCTCGGCATATTGCGAAATATAACTTCAACGATGCTGAGATATTTGCGTCCGTTCCATACCGCGTACACCTGCGGTCCGGAATTTTGCAGTAAATAAAACGGTTAAGATTGTGAATATAACTAGAGCCTCAGCTTAAACTGGTTCATTGTCGATTTGGGCTCCCTAGATGGTAGTGACCGATTGGACTAGCTGAGAGAAACGAAACAAAGAACCTGCATGGCTTGATGGTGAACACATTAGCCGCCGGAAAGGGTAATAACCCGTTCGTTCCCCACCGAAGGCATCTGCGGCCCGGAGTTTTGTAAATATCTCAGCATCATTGAAGTTATCATGCTCGAATTCAAACCAAGTAAACAACTTTCTATTTTGTCATATTTACTACTAGTAGTGAAGACCCCATGGCACAGAATTCCTCACACTGCGGAGGTTGTAGAGACGTGACGTTTTCATTTAATTGTTCACAAATGAAATCTCCGGACTTGCTCTACGTCTTTCCTCCAAAGTCCTCTCATCATCTTCGTTCCACTTGCCAAAATACACTTTGCAACAGTTTTAGAATCGTTGAGCAGCTGTTGATTAAATTCGCACGAGCGTATTTTGTTCATTCCAATTAAGGTTGACTTTCAAAGTGCCCATTTATCTTGTTCTTATCTCGTTAGTTTGTTTTTTGGTTAACCCTAACAATTTAAATCACTTCACTTCAAATTACTAAAAATCTAACCTCATAAGTGAAAAGTGATCTCCCAATAATATTTAATTTTGCTGTTAAAACCATTTCTTTCACCTAATGCATTGGCCACCTTCTCGAGCTTACGCGATGACATAATATGACGCTGATTGCTTCACCTTCCAACATGGCTCGCCATTTTGGTTGGGCATCTGAATAAAGTTGTTCCTCTGTGTAAAGATAATCCCGTGCCTGCATCGCAGTGGTTACTGATGCCCTCAATGAACAGGAGGTCCGTAGTTCAATCCAGCAAGCGGGCCCAATAAGCTTTCTATCCCTCCGCGGTCGGAAACGTGGTATTAGAATTGCTCGAGAAAACAAAACAACTGCCTTTGTCAGGTCGTTGAAAGTAATTATACAGGTGGGATATACACTAAATTACCTTTCAAGGTTTTTGATAATTTCTGATGCATAGGCCAACCTTCCGGGCTAAACAACGACGAGCACTTTCTGTTTCATCCTTTTAAGAATGATCTCTATTCTGTGTGTCACTTGGAATTCCGTTAATATTCGTCTTATTTGGGCACCCGTTGTGTCTCTGAATTTCCACAAATTTCCACAAAGCCTCCTGTCTCTGGAAAGCCGCAAACATCTTTACACTTTTCGTATGAAGCCTTTTGTTTTTTATGGTTTCAGCGAGACGACAGGACAAGTAACCAAAAATAGTTCCTAAAGCTGGGCCTCTGCATGAGAACAAGAACATGAATGCCTCGGATTCTATAGGTTATAAAGGCATTGGTAACAGCAACAAAAATGTCCTACTTAAATATTTGGAATTCCAGCTTACAAATACTGAATTCTCAAGCACCTTTTCCATGCGTTTCTTTCCTTTATGCTCGTCGTTCATAGTATTCTACCTCTCGTCATCGTCGTACATGACGTTCCTTCCTTTCCAGTCGTCATCCATAATGTTCTTTCCTCAGGATGCTGGACTACGGTGCTTTTTTTACGCGATTTGGTCAAGATAACGCCTGCTAACATCACTCCATGTCCCATAAATTATTCATAGCTGTGAAACCAGCTAGCTGATGCAATGCACGGTCACGTCCACGTACCATAACGTAGATGTTCTTCTTCTTATCGAATAATCTCCTATTCCGTGCTTTGCTTTCCATTTGAATGAGTGGAAAGAATTTTTACGTTCTTGCTTTTTTATTTTTCAAATCTTTGAGAAATGAAGGTGTGAATTTGACTAATAGAATGTTTTCTAACTGAAAAACCAATTTGCCTGGTGCTTATCACCGCTGCTAGCGCGGGCTATCGAGCGTTGTTGACAGAAGGCAATTAGACTAGGGATCGCATGGCTCAACCATCTATTTTTTTCGGTGGCTTCATACAAATAGTTAATATTTAATCATAGTACTAGATACTTGCTTGGTACCGAAGTCGTCACAAACTTATCTTCATGAAACATGCAAATCAGCACATTTTCCATTTGCCTTCCATCTTGGCGGGTAGTCAAGGCTCTCTCCGAATTAGATCTACTTGTTAGCCGTACCAGGGTCATTCCAGTCTCAGCATTACAAGTAACTACACATCAATGATGCTGAGATATTTGGAAAACTCCGGACCGCAGGTGTATGCGGTGGGGAACGAACGCGTGATGTTGTCCTTACCGGGGAGCAGCGCACTTCACCACCACACCATGCAGGTCCTTCGCTTCGCCTGTCTCTCAACTAGTTCTATCGATCTCTGCCATCGGCAATCACCCGTCAGCGGGATTGATCTGAGGAGCTCAAATCGGCAATGAACCCAGTTAAACTGTGGCTTTAGTTGTAATAATAACCATATAACAAATAAAAATTTATAACTACACATTGTTGATTGAAGAAAATCTTCTCACCTTGTGGCTAGATTTGCTTTATTACCGCAGCACTAGTTGTCTGTGTTTTACTCTTGTCTCAACTTGCAAATAGAAATATTTTTTCTGCTTTAATAAGCCAGCTGGATAGATGACTACACTGCAGGTGATAAAGATCTCTGAAGGAATATCGCTGGCCTCGATATGACTGAAAACCTTTGGACGGAGGGAAGAAGAAATTAACATTGAGTCCTTTCTTTTTTTTTAGAAGTTCTACTATGCTCTGTTTTCTTTTCGCTTAAACTGTAAGCCGAATCCTGACGAAGCATTTTGGAATACAGCGTTTCCTAAGTTTATGAATTTGTTTGTCCTCCATAGATATTTGATACATTTAATGTAACTCGCTTATTTCCTGTTTATGAAAAGGAATGTTCTTTCCTTGACCGGCTTCAAATTCTGCACATCTACAGTACTTTGGTGTACTACCAGTTTGCTGCGGTACAGCGCTTGCTTTCATTCCATGTGAATTCTGCGCCGACGGTCCCACTTACTAGAAAAGTGTAGAACACAAAGACTAACGTCCAAGAAGGCGTGATCTGCCGACACCTTCATCCTTTCATCCTCTACATGTGTTGTAATGGCTTTGTTTTTCTTTCTTCTTCAACTAAATTTTAAAAACGGTTGGCACTCTTTTTCAAGTTTCTATGTCGAATTTGATCTGTTTTCACAAAATATTCACGGTCAAAGTGTTGTCATTTGTTTAGTGTGCTGGACAAGAATATTTTTCCTTGAAGATCTGAGAATGTAGTGCTAGGTTTGGGAAAAAAACATCGTAATCGAAGTATCGTTAGGGAATTCCTTTATGTCATGTGCGTCATATTCATGTTATGCCATAACTAAGCAGAATATCTGATAATTCTGAGCAGTGGCATCATCTTATGTAGCAAGGTCTTCACATATCTGCTAAAGCGGTAGTGTTCCTGTTTATTCTTCTCAATACGTAAACACAGCATTAAAAAACGGATACGGGATAAAGCTCTTGGTGTTAATCAATTCCTGGGGGATGCGTCATGTATTCGACTTCATTAAGCATCGTTGGAGGTGACTGAATGCATATCTGGCCTTTACAATGACTCGTGGTGTATTAACTCAGTACGGTGTGTTGACCGATGTATTGACCCAGTGCTACTATCCTCCCAGACAAGTCTGGTACTAATTTTTCGACCACGGAGTGATGGAAGGCTTGGTGGGCCAACGGCGCGGCTATCGATCTCATGTCTGTTGCATCCATATAAATACAGCATAGCTGTTAAAAATAGAAAGCTGTGCTCGTAATATCTTTGATAGACAGACATGAGTTTCAGAACAAAGGCAGCGCTGGCACTGAAATATAAGCGGCGAGTGCAAATGGTTTCAATTCCTCTTATAACTTCGTAAACCTCTATCGATCAGTCTGGTCGATCGATGATTGTACGACAGCAAATGACACGCTTTTCAGTGCGAATCTCTCTGCTAAGCCTAACCTAGGGCGAAAGTGATGAAGGTTGCAAATTCTGGGCAAAGTCATGAATTAAAGGTATTAAGTCAATTAGTGTGGTATTTCTCCAGTTAAGCGGTTTTCGTATCAAAGAGGTTGAAGATTTCGGAATATTAAAGCAAACTTAAAGAATAATGGATGAAAAGTTTTTAAAGCTACGGATGGAACATCTAGCCGCTCGACCGTTGTTTACGATTTCGTCGTCTTGGGGTTTCTATAATTGTTCGTCATACAATCTTCTTTTCTTACCATGAGGCCCACTTTGCCATTGTTATCACTTACTTGGATACTTGGATGGCCCGTCCTCACGAGTTGTGCGATGCCACCACATTTGCCATTCGTTCCTTTCCTTCGCAATCGTCGTCCATGGTGATGGTTATCATTGTTATTACTGTCTTCTATGCTATGTTTGTGTCTAAAATAGAAATCCCAGTTATTGATCTCTGGCCGGCACTCTACTGTACATATGTAGATGATTGTTTTATTTTCATCTGTACTCAGTAGGAGATTTACAAATGCTTTGAATTATTGGGTGAACAGTCTGAGTGCATCAAATTTACCCGGGAGAAACAAAAAACAATTGGCATCCAATTCTTAACGTTCAAATTAACTTAACAGATAGCGGTTACATGAGTGGTACCGAAAACCAGATAAAAAGAACATTCTCGTTCATTTACTTTCTTTCCACCTTTCACACACAAAGAAGGCGCTTGTGAGAAATATGTTTCGAATGGCCACCTCTGTGTGCACTAAGACGGAACTAAAGGAATCGCGCAACTTGGCTCGGCAAATAGCCAGCTTCAATGACTATGAAATAGCATCCCCATGAGATAGGCTTAGAAGAAGAGCGACGCCCCGAAACGAACATGAGGCCAAAACAAAACCCTGTTTATGCTGCCCTTCATTAGTGATGAAGTAAGTGTGCCTACAAAACGGTGCTTAAGAAGGGCAGGTCTAGAGAAATCGGTAGCGATAGTTGAAATGCCACCCGATACTATTCGTCAGTTAGTTAGTTCGTAACAGCCTATATGACCGTCTATGCCAAACACAAAGTTGTGCAATTTTCCCTTACGGCAACGATGGTTACTGCACGTGTTCAGGTACCATATATCTAATCTCTTGTAATGCTTGTGGAGATGAATATATTGGCGGAATTGACAGATCTTTATGTATCCGCATAAAAGAAAATCTAAATTGAAAACGAAAAGCAAGACAAAGTGCCCTACTAAGGGCGAATACGATACAAAAACATAGCGGAGACGATTTTGACATAAAAGTCACTATCGCCGCACGGGATGCCAAAACACCAACGCGCAAACTTCAGGAGGCTTTTTGGATAAATGCCAAGAACCCTAAAATGAATAGCAGGAGGAAATGCCCAGGGAACACACGTGATCTCACCCCGTACTTTCGCATCCACTTTTGATGTGGGTTGGTGCATTATTCATCGATCGCATGCGACACTGATCGGCTGTTCTTCCTCTGTTATTGAATTCTCTAGACTGGCCCTAGAACGATAATCGAAATACCATCGAGTAATCTAAGACACCAGCTAGTTCGTAACCGCCTATACGACCGTCTATGTGCAACACAAAATTGCATAATTTGCCCCAATGGCAGAGACGGTGACTTCATGAGTTTGGGTACAGTCTATCCGATCTCTTGTAAAGCGTGCGGGAACGAATACATTGGCGAAACGGGTAGACCACCCTGCGTACGTATGAAGGAACACCTAGTCAGCAAACGTAAACCAAATACTCCACTAGGCACGCATAGGAGGCAGAGACATAACGGAGAAGATTTTAAAGTAGGGGTTACGATCCTCGCGTTAGAATTGAGAACACAAGCACGCAAAACCCTAGAGGCATTCTGGATTAATTCCAAGAATTCGAAAGTGAACCCCAGAGAGGAATGCCTCATTATCACGCGTGATATTGGGCAGTATATAAGCCTGTTATTTTGATGAGATGGGCACAATACGATTCCGTGTGAACTCTGAGCAGTTGGTCTCCACGTAACATATTTAGTGGAAGACTCATAGAAAGTGTGTGAGTGTGCAAAGACTCTGTGTTCAATGTGATTGAAATATTGGTTCAGCATTTCCTCTGTTTGTTTATGGAGGTGTTTGGCCGTGTAGATTGCAGCCAGCTTGACCTTTCCAGGCTCTGAAGAAGGTGAAATCCGCCGAAACGTCAGCTTGTACGTAAATAAAGAAATTAAGTAACACCTCGTCTTTGCTGAACAGAAGTAGGAAGTAATATCGGAGTTTCGAGCAACATTCTATTTGTTTGTTGGCTACAAGCTTTTCACTCGACTCGTCGTTAGCAAGGACAGAAGGAAATTGAACGGATGATAGCTATGTGCAGAGCACCTGGTTTCGAAAAGTCTTCTACGCGCCGAATTGTATCCATGTAGTAGCGAAACTTCTCGAGGTGCTCTGTTTTGTGTCACATTCACCGAGTTCTCTCATTTTGGAAATGTAAAAGATGGCAGGTTTTTGATCAGTACACAAAGGCTTTTAATGAGCCATATAATTACTGCGCATCCAAAGTTTAATCCATTTTCAGTCCTCAACGATGTAATGAGGGCTGTCGTCTGACGAGACGATGCCATTTTCCCAAACTTATTTACGGCCATTATCGAGAATGTGTGGAATTGGATAGCATGGAGACGAAAGGCGATATGGCTGGCCACTACGCCATCTTAGTTTTGATAACGACTGCGTTCTTATAAGTTCAAGCATTAACCAGGCGGGATAAACGCTGGATGATGACGAAGGCGTATATGGAGAAAGAGTCACAACTTGAATCTATGTTAACAATTTTTATAAGAAGAAGCTTCTCGTTGAATAACTGTAATCTGATTAACGGGACGAACGTCTCCTGGTATTCTAGCTATATGTGGATTTGTATCAAAAAGCAAAAATTCGCAAATAAATGGGAAGTTCAGAGGCCATCAAGCTGCAGACGAGCTCCATACCCAACCACTTATGTGCTTGACGTTATCATGATGACATCGAAACGAATCAAAAATGTGTTAAACCATAACGTCCACTCTGAACAATTTAGTTTTCATAACGAACTGGGCAAAACGACCATGTAGGGACTATAGTATCCGTACTGAGTTTAGTGGTTTACAGGGGTTTTTTCACCAAACTCTGCGTATTTGTTCGATAGCTAATTGGAAAGGGATAGAATTAGTGGCGATAGGACCGGAGAAAAACAATTCTCTACACTTATGAATGTGTCGTTTTCTTGTGCAGCAATCGCGAGGTTTTTAAACAGCATACATTTACTTCCATTAAAAAAACACAATACAATACAACGCTAGCTGACGTTTCGGCGGTATCGCCTTCTTCAGAGCCGCTTTTTTCGAGAAGTTGTTGATCATGCAATTATCGAAGAGTTTTTCGTCTTTTTGTAAGTGTTATTGAAGCGTTTGGCCTAGTAGATTGTATATCAGCATACCCTTCCAGGCTCTGAAGAAGGCGATACTGCCGAAACGTCAGCTAGCGTTGTATTATATTGTGTTTTTATGGAAGTAAATGTATGCTGTTTAAAAACCTCGCGATTGCTGAACAAGTAAACGACACATTCATATTCCAATGCCGAGGTTAAGAGAAAGTCGATCCTGAGAACTCTCTACACTTAATTATTAACAAAAACGATTTTTCGGAAAAAGTGTACTAACCGGTAATTTTACTAACAATTACAGCTGTTCTAATCACAATTTTAGCCTATTATTTACTGCCTATTCTTTTTAACGGCAGGGTATATTGCGAAATATAACTTTAATCATGCTGAGATATTTGCAAAACTTCGGACCGCAGGTGGCTGCAGTGGAGAACGAACGCGCAGTTATCCTTTCCGGGGATTTTTGTCCCAAATCCTCAGCTTGCAATGAATTGGACCCAACACAAGATGTAAAATACTTCAAACTGCTGACAGCAATGTATTTGCGTAATGGGCCATAGTATATACTTGGATATTTGGATGGCTCGTCCTCACTGGTTGCGCTGCCTCCGGCATAATATCCATTTCTTCAGAGTTTTACTGTCTTAGTCACTGTTGTTTCTTGGAGCCCTGAGATCAGCCAGGCCAAAGTCTGCCCCAAGTCGTCACCACCACAGGCAGTCGCAGCCCTTGTGGATTAGAGAGAGATTTGAACCATGCAACTAGTTTCGTACCAGCACGGTGACAGATCCTGGCATTTGTTTACTCTTTACTGGGTTTCCTGATGAAAACGCCGTATATCCATATAATAAATAGTGGCATACAGAAGAAATCACTTTTTATTTTCAAAAAGTCGAAATGTCAGGAGCCGACGGAAATTTGCTCATAATCACTTGGAGCAAACACGTAATATAGTAGCCATGAGTTCGCTATAGGTCAATGTGAAATTCCCGCTGTCACTTTCATTATTATTATTATCTTTGTTGATATATTTATTTATGTGATCTTATAAACTGATCTTTCTAAGCTGACGCGTGGTTGGTACAGATCTTCGTTGTCGTTGTCGTTGTCGTTGTTGTGGCTGATGTTGTTGGTCGATGGCTGACGTTTCGGCGACTTCACCTTCCTCAGAGCCTGGACGTACTTTATGTTAGAATACTTTTTATTATTCGGTGGAAAAGAAGGTTAAAGTATTAATGAAGATCAAACTTTCAAATAGACGCCATATTGAACAGAAAGGCCACTCACCGTGATGTTACGTGCGGGACTGGCCCACACGTAGTTCACGCGAGCAAGACACGCGTCTTGGACTGCAGAAGTTGAAGATATCATGAATACCACTGACAAAAGGCGCGTGTGACGCAGTGGTTGGAGGCGCCCTGCAGTACGCATACGATAGATTCTCACGTCCCTCGCCCATCACGCCTTCCGTCCCTCAGAAGTCGGTAAGCTGGTACCAGGCCTGTTTGGGAGGATAGCAGCACTGGTTCGATACATCGGTAGGCCACTGCGAGTCATTATAAAGGCCAGATATGCATTCGACCACCTCCAGCGATGATTAACGAAGTCTAATGCATGGTGCGTCCCTAAGGGATTGATCAACGCCGACAGCTTTATCCTTTAGTTTTTTACCATTAACAGAAAAAACGCGACCAATATCCATACTGGCATTATTTCTTCAGTTGCTGATGGTTTCTCCTTATACTACAACTTGCCAAAATGCTATAGTACTCAGTGAAATTTGAAGCGAATCAGGTTTGGAATCAAATTATGTACCGTAGTCGCCGTTTCTGTTGTTATTTTTCTTCGACAACGCATTCAATAATTGAGTTCCACGTACACCAAATGTTTGCAACATGGCTATCGGATTCCAAACTAAACTGCTTTTTTTTCCATTTGCCTTCAAGAAATTTAATTTCCTATACAATAGTGTCTTAGCTTAGCTGCTTTCTTCAATTTATGTAAACATAAGATTCCCAGACCAGCAACGCTGCCAAACCATCCAACATTTTACTTTGAATAACGATCATTACTCGTATTTCCGACAAGTTGTCATGGATTTCCTGGGTCAGAAATCACATTTCTCCTTTCGTCAAACATTTCAAGTCGTCTGTGAGTGCAGGAGATATCGATCTTTCCAGTTAATACTTTGTTGTGGATATTGGATTGAAATGTAGTAGTTATTAGGTAGATACAAATATAGCTATATGCATTTATATTTGTAGCAGAAACTCTTGAGAGTAACCCGCTGTTTTCTTGCTTAGCACACACGACGTTGTTATTATGTATTAGTTATACACAAAAGCTGACGTTTCGGTGGATTTTGCCTTCTTCAAAACCTGGGAAGGTCAACTAAGTCACCACCTTTTCAACTAAGCACACCCATAACAATAGAAAAACGCTACCCATTTTTCAATCACGTTTGATATTAAATAGCTTTTCTATGCAGTCGGCGCTCTCAATGCGTCTTCCACTATGTATTCCAAGTGGTTACCATCGGTGAAGAGCCCACTTGGAAAGGTATTCAGTTACTTTCACTTTAAAGTATCATTCTCTGGTATTGTGTGAGATCTCTCGTGGTAATAAGGCACTCCTATGTGCAGTTCATTTCTGGATTTCCTGTGCGATGGTTATGACTTTTACCTCAAAATCTTTTCCATTGTGAATGCGTCGTTTTCTTGTTCAGCAGTCGTAAGGTTGTTATACAGAATACATCTACTTCTATAGAAAAGCACAATACAATACAACAGCAGCTGACGTTTCGGCAGTATCGCCTTCTTCAGAGCTTGGGAGGGTATACTGTATACATTCCACTAGGCCAAACGCTTCAATAACACAAAAAGACGAAAAACTCTATGGTAATTACATGATCAACCGTCTTTCGTCTTTTTGTAAGTGTTATTGAACCGTTTGGTCCAGTAGATTATATATCAGTATACCCTTCCAGGCTCTGAAGAAGACGACACCGCCGAAACGTCAGCTGCTGTTGTATTGTATTGTGTTTCTCTTTGGAAGTAAATGTATGTTCAATGATGCTGAGATATTTGCAAAACTATTGGCCTGGCTACACAGCTGATGATGGGTCTAACTTTAAATGATGACGGATCGGTTGACGCAAGATCATCAGGTGATACCGACGGTGATATGTGTTTTAATAAATAAGTTCAGGACGGGACATATTGGTTTCTCGATTTTAAAGTGCGAAATAACCGATGATTTTAAACCTGCAGCTTTTGCCACACTGACCCATTGATTGTGATAGAGGTTAGCATTACTGAGATCTTTCTCTGTTATCTCAACATTCAGCTGGCGAGGAATAACTACGAACTTTCCCCTCTTATCACTAACAGACAGTCTTATTGTTTTCAAGTTTATTAATTCTCCAATTCCTCGCATGCCACGTTTTTGTGCGGCTGTATGGTTAGAGATAAACTTTCTATCGCGGTAGTGATTAAGGGTCTTGAGAACGCCGTCCGAAAACATGCGGAATTTTATGTCAACTCCATCGTTAGGGTCCTGCCGTCTAAAAAACGTTTTAGGTAAAGAAGATGGTGGCAGTGTCGCAGCTTCTTGATTTTTATCTCTATTTGATGTTTCTTGTTTGGTCTGATAGCGGAGTCGATCTTGAAGCTCATAAAGGTTTCATGCTATCCTACGCAGGGTCGTTTTAGAAATGCGCTATGATGGTGCAAAACTTGGGCCCAATTCTAATAGCGAGCGCGCATTCTCAGGTATTGTTATGCCCCCAATCACGGTAACCTTAGGTTTTCTTTGTGTATTATCAACTCTATCATCATCAACCACATGCGACTATAATCGGCTGTTCTAAACTTCCTCATTGGAAGTCAAGTAAAAAGCGGCTCTGAAGAAGGCGATACTGCCGAAACGTCAGCTAGCGTTGTATTGTATTGTGTTTTTCTATGGAAGTAAATGTATGCTGTTTAAAAACTTCGCGATTGCTGAACAAAAAAACGACGCATTCATACTCCAATGCCGAGGTTAATAAAAAGTCGATACTGTGAACTTTTCCATTATGCCTGTGGGCCCAATAAGCGCCTAGTGGAGTATTTTGGTTGCTTACTATTTTACGTCGGCTCATTGTGGTCTACTTGTTTCGCTAATATAATCGTCCCCACGTACTTTAGAAACGTTCAGAGACACCGTGTCCGAACTCTTAACAGTATATGTCCACACTTTTCAAATTTTTCGGTAGAGGGGATTATCAAGGCTAATGAATCACGTTGCATAATGAGTTTATATTTTTGAAAGAAAGAGAATCTCATATGTTAGTTTTTAGACCTCTGCTATCATTTAGAGACCAATAAGGTAATTTTTCCAGGAGTTTCCAGTTTTGATGAATCCCTGCGAAGCTGTCATATCCACGGGCCATCTGTATGAAACTGAGCGTAGTGGAATAAGATTCAGCTTGTAGACTTTGGGATTTTAGAAGAATGTGCGTCATTTGGACGAATCGGATTTCCACTCTTCTTTGCAAAAAGCACGATGCTAAATTCATTTTCGCAAATTTTTGAGGAGTTTTCAGTTCACTAGTGATTTCTGCTTGAGATGGTACTCATTCAAACCACTAATACTTCTGTCAGCTTTTGTTAAGCGTTGTAATAATTGCAGACTGATCAGCTGTTGTCTCCAACACTTCTCATTCAGTTGTTCACATTGTCTCGTACTGTTTATTGACGAAGCAGGAAATTATCAACAATGCCAGTGGTTGTATATGATTACAAATGAACAATTTGAAAAGTTTTAAGTTTAAGATCATTATTGTTTTGAATGGAAGCTCATTGTTTTTCGCTAAATACTAGCTTCTCTATAACCGATAGCAACGGGATGAATTGTCGACTTGGAAAGAAATCACTATCAGTCGGCATTTAGTCAACAAACGTCCTGCATAAAAAACGATCACTGCGTGAGTTTGCCTCAATCAAACGATGCTCCACTTAGGAAGCTTTGACTCGATACGACAGCTAAGACCCCATAGAGAATCCAAACAACTGTGGACGATCGACTGGGACCATTAGTTCTGAAGAAGACGAAAACACCGAAAAGTTAGCTGAATAAAAGTTGCATAACAACGTTTTGTAAGCTGAACAATCTGAGCAATTCAAGAAGCTTTTTTACGCTGAAAAGCAGAAGAATATGTAAAATTTTGAACCTTTCGGACGAATCTTCACTATTTCAGTCACACGACAATCTCCTCGTAATGTATGATTACCGGCAGACGTTTCACTCTTTCACTTTCACATTGAACTTACATCATCCTTCTTACATTCGAATCATCTCTTTTTTCCGTAGTTATTCTCTCACTGAACTTCGTTCTCTCATAGTTATCGTGCACGCTGCTCATTCGCAAGTATTAGTGGCCGAATTGCCTCGTAATGGTGAGTACGAACAGACACCATGCCGTCATCATCACTTTCATGCCGGCAAAATCTCATATTCGTAAATGAAGGCGGAAACCACCATATCACTCGTTTCATCTCGCATCATTTCGTTCCGCTTCGTTTCATTTCATTAATTTTTCAACTAGTTTCATTCATTCATTCATTCCATTCGTTCACTGATCCCATTCATCCATTCATTTAGCCATTCATTCATTCTTCCATTCCCTTCATTCACTCATTCTGTTCATTCATTCACTAAGATTTGTTCATTTCGTTCATTCGTTTTGCTCATTTTGAAAATACATCACAGGAATTGTCATTCGCTTTCAGGCATCTAAAACCCAATAACTATGACGCTGACACATGGGCAAAACTCAAAACCTCTTGTGGGCATCGAACCCGTGATTATCCTTTCCGGACGCTCAATTTTGATCCACTACACCATTGAGGCTCTTGCTTTGCGTTTCTCTCAACCGGTTTTTTACTCTGGTCGTGCTATTAGTAAACATCCGTGTATTAATGCAGGACTTCGATTTAAACTATTGATTTCCTTCCGTCAATAGGAATGATCTGGAAGCACAAATTGGGAAATCGCGAAGTGAAATTATATTCATTGAAAGAAAATTAAAAAGTGTAACCGCAATGGTGAACAGCAAAACTCTGAAGAAATGGAGATTATGCTCGGGCCTGCACAACCAGTGAAAACGAGCTATCCAAGTAAGTGTGTTGGGTGCCCCCGGGTAGGTGTGTTGACCTGCAATGTACAGCGACAAGTCATCGCTCAAATCGACCCGCTTAAATTGAGAAGGAGTTCGACACCTCAATATAGAAAAAATTCTATCTAGGAGTAAATCTACGATCAAAGGGTAACAAACTGGATTTAAAGCAGCTCGACTTATTAGGTTTACAGAACTACCAAGGTGATAGACATCGCGGTCACATGCCAAGTCAAGCAATGACCGCTTATAGAGCGAGAGTGGAAACTACCTAGTAGCAGCAGCTTTCTAGAGGTTCATAAAACACATCGCTCAACTGCGTTGCATAGGCATCTCTGGTTAGCAGAACATAACGTTTTGCCGAAACCCTTCCGTGTATTAATGCAGGACTTCGATTTAAACTATTGATTTCGGCTTTGCACAACTGACAGATTCCCAGTCAAAAAGTAACTCAGCACATTTTTTGTTTTATTTTTTAAATGTGCATTAGCTCGATAGTTCTTTACACTTCTTTATTTTTCGTTCATTACGGATTCTATTTTTTTCTCGTGAAAAAATAAGAACGCATAAAATGATCCGACTCTGTATGTGGCTACGTCCAAGAGAACCGAAAAACTTGATTGTTACAGAAGCAGCTGATACGACGAAAATAACCATCAGCCTCCTTGAAAAGACGCTATTACGTTTACAACATTTATACCCCAGCGCAGTACGATTACCCGTTTCGGGGGCTCACGTGTTATCCACTGCATTATTGAGGCCCTAGCTTTCCCTTTTCTCAGACACTTTTTTATCTTAACTATGCCATCAGCAATCAATCACCAACTGGAATGATCTGCAGAGCACAAATCGGCACTAAACCCAGCTAAGATGAGGTCGTAGTCGAAACGACAATGTATAACTTTTTATTTACTGCCTGTTATTTTTTTTTCATGGTAAGGTATTACGTGTGATACAACCACAATGATGGTGAGATATTTGCAAAACTCAAACCCCGGGCTAGGTTGAAAAAATGGCTGAGTGAAAGATAGAACGGGGCCTTAATGGTGCAGTTGGTAACAGGTGAACCCCAGAAAGTATAATCACGGGTTCGAATCTACCTGAGTATACAATTTTGCAAATGTCTCAGCATCGATGTGGTTTTATTTCACGCAATACCCCGTGGTGAAAAAATAATATGCAATAAATAAAAACTTCAGTTTTATGTTTTTTTTCGTTGATTCATTAAAGCAGTGAATAAAAAGTTAAGCAGTTTTATGTATTTTTCGTTGATTCATTACATACTGTTTTCCTGATATGACTATCCTCATGTGTAGATTGAGGGCGATAATGCTTCTTTGACAAATCTCGTTCCTAGCCATAGATTCGATAGAAGTCGAGAGATTTGCAATTCATGAGAAGTCTGGACCTCATAGTAGTTAAGTGCTCGAAAGAGAATTCCATAAGCCTTATTCGCAAGACTTCTGGATGGTGCACCTCTTTCCTACGTCTTATCTGCTCTTAACGACTTTTTCATCTTATTTATCTCTCATAATGCCGGAAAATATTAGATAAATAATTTTCAAAGCTTTCAAAGAAACTTGTTTGCGCGTCTCTGAAATTAGCGCACTCGTTTATTCCGAGGTAGTCTACAGAGCAGTTCATGATAATATTTATCACTTCATGATTGATAATGGATACTACTAAAGAGCTGGAAAGAGACACCTAGCTCTTCTATGGGTCAGTGATAGGCATAAACACCGTGTTTTCTTAAGCCACTTGAAGATTATCGGAATAACATATGAAAAAGGTAGTATTTATCCCTCACAAGTAAGCAAGCAGTACCGACCCAATAATTAGATTCCTTTAGAGACATAGATAATGTTATTTTTTACGTCCACTTTCGTTATCTGTGTAGTCTACTGCAACAACAAAATGATTACGGTAATAAAACTTCATGTGCTCAGTAACGGAATCCGGTTGTGGTTACTTTGCTCCTCATCATAAACATTTTGAACTTTTCTGTCGATCGTTTAGCGGAAAATACTACGGCAGTTCCTTCGTTCCTTTCACTCGTCCTACTATGCTTATGCCGCTTTATACTTAAGTAGGTGCATTTTTCTCCGGCTATTATATCCACATCAAAATTCATATGAGTGGAAAATTGGTTAGTCGGTCATAACACCATATTGAGGACGTTTATTCCCTTCATAAGCCCATTGTACGCATTTGTGTATTACTCCGAAATGACTACCGTTTTCTCCAAACAATTACGCCTGCATAAAAATATATGTGAATAAAAAAATGGCCGTTTAATCCTACCACAATGCTAGGACCATTTATGTTTATTAGTCCTCAGATCGGCCCTCTCTAAGCAGATGTCTCAGATCTTGAACCCCCATCCAAGACCCTGACGTTGGGTAGGCGACCGTTCAACTCCATGAAAACGCGATCTGAATATTTTGAATTCCATTAAAATTAAACACGATGACTGCGAACTCTACTACATTGTTGCCAGCAAGCACTATGACGATGTTGGGAGCAATAAAATGGAGTTCGTTGGAATATATTGGCCACTGGAGCCAATATAGATCTGAGGCAGACTTTGGCCAGGATTACTTCGGGATTCCAGGGAATCACAATAGCTTGGCCTGCAAATCTCGAAAAAAGTGGAGATTATGCTGGAGCCCGCACAATCAGTGAGGACGGGCCATTGAAGCATCAAGCACCAAGTATGTTGGCCACCATTACAAAATTCGAACTTGCCGATCTTATCTGCTGCCGTACACGAGTATTTGTTAAATGATACAAGAAAACATCAAAAATAAGGGCCTAGTGAAAGCTACTTTTTTCATTGCGTGACTACTTCCGTTTTTCTTTGAAATTTGCCAAAGAAAAACTTCGAATGAGGTAATTTCGCACTAACACCACCTTTACGAAGCAAAAGCGGCTCAGTGAAGTCTTAGCGTTTCAAAAATTTGCACTTTAGGTTTCTGAGTCTGAGTACCTTTATTTTCAAAGCTTTCAAACCAACAGCACTATTATAATTGTTTTATTGTCTCTAACTTTGTTACCACATTATTCGTCAATTGGTCCTTATAAAGTTTGTTTAAGAAGTTTATAAGAAAGCTTTGGCAGTTTCTCAAAGATGTCTGGTTTTGCTGCTGATAATTTTTCGATACTTCAACAACTTGAGAAGTTGAGAACATGAATGATTGATAGAAAAGACACTTTCTTCTGCTCGCTCTGAAAGAATGAATGAATTTTCCCAAACATTGCTTTATTTGAAATCATGCAAAATTCCCATTCCTAAGCATCAGCAATACGCTAGATAACACGACAATGCCCAACTAAAAAAGAATTTATTCCTCTTGCTCAATCGCTTCGCTTCTCGAAACCCAAGTGAGAAAATTCGTTTTTTAGGGTTGAGAAAATCAAGAGGTTAACTCAATGCTTCACTTTTGAGCACCTGTAGGTGAGGTTACAAACAAAATCTATTTAATAATTGATGAGTATCAGCAGTTTCTTCTTCTTCAAAGTATAGTAAAGTCAAGTTGAAGTGCAGTCTGTTCCACCAAACAATTTCATGTCTTAGGGAGAAAGAACTCAATGCATAAATTTCATTCGCATAGTAAATAGATTTTTTAAGCACTCACGGTTTTAACTTTTATTCACTGCCTATTCTTTCTTCATGGCAGTGTACGTCATGAAGTACAACTACAAGGATGCTAAGATATGAGCAAAACTCAGAACCTTATGTGGGCATCGAACCTGCAATTATCTTTAGCCAGGCGTTCAAGTGTTTTCCTCTACACTGACCTAGGCGATCGCTTCGCCTTTCTCTCAGCTATATTTTAACTGGATCTAATGCACATTTGTGCTTCTCAGATCAATCCCGTTGACGGGTGAGTGCCGATTGGACAGATATAGTAAAACGTAGCAAATATAGTAACGTAGTAACGCAGCAAGTTCGTGAAGAGTGATGGGATTTTACGCAACGTTCCCAGAGAAATGGCTTCCGCTGGTGAGAAACTTGGACCCAACCTTAGTAGCAAGCTCCCGCTGCAGAGGGGAATAGTATCACCTAACACGGCGAACACGACTTCTTTCCCCAGTGCTTTCAGTTTTCGGAAGGCGATAACTTGAGCGTAACCGAGGAAAATCGGTGCATGTTTCTTTTGTCAGTTTTTCTTTTGGTAGTAGATTTGTCTCGAACAAATAGTCATTATGAGCAGAGATATGTTTGCTTAAAGTTTAAACAAGCTATTTATTTCAGCTACAAAATCAAAGAATATTCCACCAAACGTGTTATTAACGTTTTTTGATTTAACATAAAGCCTTTTTAACGACAACGATGCTGAGATATCTGCACAACTCCGGACCACAAATGCTTGCCGTAGGGAATGAACACGCTATTACCCTTTCTCATGGCTAGCGCGTTCACCACCACACCATGCGGGGCCTTCTTTTCGCCCTTCTCTTTTGCCTTGTATTCTTCCTTTCTAAAGCTTTTGTAGCCAATATGGGTCAAATACTGCAAAGAAAATGGTCACCGAAATCGAAAACACTTCATTGATCAAGTACCTCAAGTAGCCACTAGGTACTCAAGGTTCAATTCGATCCGTGTTCTACTCGTTCATGACACTTTAGTAACCTCATATTTTACTCACACGACGGTTTTTTCTATATCTTACGTGGTGGAAACTGGCTACGCGAAAACTTGTCGTCTTGTGCTATTGCATAAGCCCTCCCTTAACTGAGCATTCTTCATTCATTTTCAGAGACTGTCTCCTTTTTCTTTTCTCAATGAAATTGACTTCTGCAGCTATTCCACACTGGTGTAGATCTATCCATATCTCAACACCTTGATAGAATTCTCAACCAGCTTCTCAGAATAGTAGGCAATGCTATGGTTTGGAAACACTTCTTACTGATGATTGCACCAGATCGACACCGATTCAGCAATACAGGAAATATTTCGGATTCAATGGTAGATCATAGAAGGATTTTAAAAAGCTGATATATTTATTTATGAGATCTTATAAACTGGTCTTCTTAAGCTGACGCGAGGTTGGTACAGATCTTCGTTGTCGTTGTTTTTGATGTTATTGATCGATGGCTGACGTTTCGGCGACTTCGCCTTCCTCAGAGCCTGGACGTACTTTATGTTAGAATACTTTTTATTATTCGGTGGAAAAGAAGGTTAAAGTATTAATGAAGATCAAACTTTCAAATAGACGCCATATTGAACAGAAAGGCCACTCACCGTGATGCTACGTGCGGGACTGGCCCACACGTAGTTCACGTGGAGTCGCGAGCAAGACACGCCCCGGGCTCAAAATATCATTTTGAAATAGGGCGCCAGGTCACGTGTGATAGTGAGGCATTCGTCCTTCCGGTTCATCTTTGGATTTTTGAAATTTATCCAAAACGCCTCAAGAGTTTTGCGCGTTGATGTTTTTGATTCCTGCGCTAGGATCCGCACATTCACTTCAAAATCATCGCCGTTGTGCTTTTGTGCCCTATGCGTACCTAGAGGGGTGTTTAAACGGATTTTAGCTTTCCCATCTAGATGTTCTTTTATGCGGACACAAAGTGGTCTACCCGTTTCCCCTATATATTCCTCGCCGCATGCATTACATGAGATCAAGTATATTATACCTAAACTCATGCAATCCCCGTCTCTCCCGTTAGTACAGATCATACAGTTTTCTGAGCTGCACAAACGATCATAGAGACGGTTTCGAACTAACTGGCGGCGTAGGGTATTGGGTGGGATGTCAACAATCGTTACATAATTTTCAAGACCACTTTTTCTTAAGCACTTTTTAATGGCGTGACTTACTTCATTTGATATGAAGGGCAGCTTAAAGGGAATCTTATTTTCGTCTGAAGTATTATTTTGGGGAACTACCCAGTGTTTTCCTCTAACCCGAGTGGCTTCTACTTCGTAGCCATTGGAAATGGCAATTTTTCGTGCCAGGTTTCGCGATTCCTTCCTTTCCTCTTCTCCTGTGCACACACTTTTAGCCGTACGATACATATTTTTGATAAGTGCTTTTTTCGTATGTGAAGGATGAGAGGAGAGGCAGTGGACTAGAATGTTTTTACTACTTGGCTTGCGATACCATTTTGTTACATAGCCACTTACTGAGAGCTTTATTTGGATGTTTAAGAATGGAAGCCAGTTCTCGGTAGGTTTTTCTCGTGTAAATTTTATATACTCTGACTGTCGGTTTAATAATTCAAAGCACTCATCCATCTGTTCTTGTGTGGAACAGACGATGAAGCAGTCGTCTATGTATCGACAGTAGAGTAAGGGTCGGTGATCGAGAACTGGAGCTTCCACCTTAGACATGAAAGCGATGGCAAGGCTTGGTGCTAAACGCTGCCCCATCGCCAACCCTCTAATTTGTGCAAAATATTTTCCAGACCACCTAAAAACTAAACTTACAGACCAGACCCTAAAACTAAAAATCAACTATTTATGCCGAGGTTCATAGAAAGTCGGTCTTTCGAGTTATTAAGAGATTTAAAAAAGCGTTTTACCTGATTACCGTCAAAAAACACTTCTGACTTCTTTGAATTCGAATACTAACAAGTCTTACTAGTCTGTGTTCAGAAAAAATCGGTGACGTGAACGTTAATTAGTTGGTGAACACATACTGTGTTAATGTACGGCTTTATTTGATTTTTCGTTAAAAAAGTGGAAAGACCGGCCCAGAGACAAAACTGCAGTTTTTGTAGCCGCAGTAAATGTCATTGTTGTGTTTACCTTGGAATCAATCGTTTTAACTATCAATTAACTCAATCAGACATCAGAAACTTTGTCATTTATGTATCACAAAAATGGGCTCGTGTGGCGCAGTGGTCGTAGGCGCCCTGCAAGACAGACATGGCTCTGCGCCAGTGGCCTACTAAGCTTTCCATACCTCTGGTGTCGGCAAATTGATACCAGACTTGTCTGGGAGGAAATCCACACAGGCTCGATGCATCGATAGGCCACCGCGAGTCATTGTAAAGGCCAGATATGCATTCAATAATCTCCAAACGATGCTTAGTGAAGTCGAATATATACAACATCCCTCAGGGATTGATCAACGCCAGGAAACTTATCCTTTGTTTTTATTTATCACAAATATCACTGGCTCTTTCCTTCTCCCCTCATTAAATTTGATTTCGTACTGGTGTTTATTATCTCAACTCTGCCTCATGTTTTTTTCCCCTCGTCGTAATTGTCACTGTCTCAGCAAAATGCTGTTATGCGTAACAATCACACCAGTAATGGCAGTCACTTGAAATATGTGCTACTTTCAACAGTTTTCCTTTACTATGGATGGGTTTTTACACGATTTGATTCAAATGCACCACTTGAAGCTTACATACCGTAACTCTCCCTTCGGCTACTTTTGTCCTTCATTTAATCTATCGACTTTTCATATTCGTTCTTCAGAGATGACGATCGGACTGTTACCGACATCAAATCAAGTGCCGCAGAGTGTTGCCGAGCAACCAAAATTCTATTGGAGTAAACGTTTCAGTGTCCCACGACCAAATACCGAAAGGCCTGTAACCAGTCGACCGTTCGAGAGTTTCAGGTTCGACATCATTCACAACGTTTACGATTTTTCTACCGATTACAACCCTATAAAACCTTATCGTGTGTAAAAGCTTTTATTCACTTTTTTAATATTCCATAATCTTTACGAGTTTACTTCTTTCAGAAGTCATAAACATGCTAACAATCCGCCAATCACTTACGGATTTGCTTCGCTTAGCACTGAAGAGAAATCTGACGAAGAAATTGCGGGAACAGGTTCGTTCTACTTTTTTAGAAGAAAGAAATAATTCTGTTACATTCTAGATCTTTCCTCAACACGTACAAGCTAATTCCTTTTTGCATCAAGTTTCCTTAACTTATTTCGCTCATTCTTAAATTCTAATGTACATTTCCTTTAACGTTATGAATCCTTAGCTCCTGCTTTACCAAAATCTGATTATCCTCTAAGCAAAGTAATGGATTCCATTCAAATTTGTGCTGTAGGTAACCAATAATATTTTAGGTTTTAACATTATATAAAATAGACTGGTAATACTGAGACTACCTCAGGTAGTACAACAGTTCAATAGAACAGTCTTAAACCTTTATGCAACCCTGAACAGTGTCCCAGCTGTGGTCGTTGATTACGGTATGACTCGTTTTATAAGCAAAACTCACTTTCAAACTTGACGAATGTTTGACGACAATTGCTTATTTCTATTTTCAGCCGATCGATCATGGCCGACATCCTCGATCTTCTCCATTCACGGCGGTGGTCCAGGACCTTCCAAAGTTCGTCGATCTAATCGAATTAGAGCAAATATGATTTTTAAATCTGCGGAGGCTTTTCACTAAGATCTCATTCTTTAAGGCAACGTAAAGTAACTTTTTTCAAGTCCACGAATAAATTAGGTAGTGGGTAGTAGTGATGTCAACAATTAGGAGCACGGTACTGGTTTGATCCCATACTAGGTTCCCCAAGCCTCTGATCCCTACGGGGTCGGAATGCTAGTACTGGACTTGTCTCTGGGAAAAAAATCACTCGCTGCATTCCAAGTGGGAACGCTCTGGCCCGGGTATCTCAGGACTCCAGGGAGAATCGATACAACTTGTGTCAAAAGGCATTCAAGATGAAAGGAAAATCTTCAAGCAGCAACCGAAGCCACATGTAAAAGTAGTAAGATCTTTGTGTGTGATGGATGCGAGGAGGAAGGTGGAATGTGAGAAGTGCTGGAGTCCGCGCAGGAGATGTGAAAGACTAGTCATACAAAACTTTAGAAAAACACGAATACGTTTCTAAGATTATGACGGAATTACAGACTTACCATCTTTTTATACGACATGGTTGAAGGCGTCTTTAACTTTCTCCTAATGCTTATTTTTACATTTTCTGAACACTTTTGAAATGTCTCTCTGTGTTTTTTAAAGCTGTTTTCTCTGATTAGAAACTTTTATAGTTCTCGAATTATTTTTAGGTGTGCGAACAGCCGGTCGGTGCACAAGCAGACGTTTTCATTGCCTCACTTGGCGATAAAAATCTACATCTTCTTCGAAAATTTCTCGAAAATTCGCAACGTCAGGAGAATCAGTATTTCATTTGGATAAAGGATCACAATGTGGACAAGGTATTGATTTTAAAAGAAAGTTACTTTGAATAGCTAGCTTGAACTCATCACTTAAAGTTAGAAGTTCAGCACTATCATAACATAGTTTGATTTAAGACTTAGGTGATTTCTGGAAAAAAAAGCTGCTCAAAATACTTTTGAGTAAAGAGCAAGGTTTTTCTGCTCGAACCGACCAACATATTGCGCCGATGCTAATATTTGATCCATTCTATTCGTTTCCTCCTGTCCATCATCTATAGAGAAGTCTACGGATTTGCATCCGTATTCGGCTGCTTGAGGATTTTGGTCTTCTTCATAAATGTTCTTCGATGCTGGTCGATAAGATCTTGCTTGGAGTTTTGGAGTAGCCGTCTTCAGCGTCTCCTGGTCTTCACTACAAGTAGAACCAGTTCTATGGAGGGAGTGAAGTTTATAGACAAGTCGAACGCCATTCTTTCGTTCCCAAAAGATAAGAAGCCTGGTTGCCTTGTTGGAGGATCGAACTATGGCCTTTTGCGTGTTAAACGGCACCTCTATCACTGCACTGATTGCATTCTCTTTAAAAGTGCAAAACAAAGACTATAAATGAGATATTTGATGGAAATACCAGCAATGAGTTTAAAGAACACATCAACTTTTGCCCTATTTGGCTTGTTTTGAAGACGACAAGCATACTAGTAACAGCTGGATTCACTATGATCTTTAGGATAATAAAGAGAATGTGAGCGATATAGTTAGAAACTCAGAAGATGAACATAGTTGTTCTTCCACATCATTGTGCTTTATTTTAGTTCACGGTGATCTCAGTTAAAACCCTGGAAAACCATCTGAAGTCAGCACATCGAGTCCGACGGGTGAAATGGCATCACACGTCTTCATCTGATATGATGTCCGTCTATCGCTACAGTCTCCCACAGATGACCTATTATAAATCTAAGCACACTTGTGATTGGATATTGCGCCAAAAGAAACTTTGTATTTCTATTGTATGGTTTATATTTATACTGTCACTTTGTATCATTATAGTCTTAGGATCTGCGAAGTCTGATGACGTCACACACCACTATTTACGGAACAAAAACAACTTCACACAATTCGCTTTACAAGCTTTACGAAATATCAGCATTGGTTGAAGTATTCGTTAGCTAACCGTTCGAAATGAACAACTTAATAAAGCGTTACACTCGTTGATTTGCACGTAATGTTCTAAAAAGAAAAACACTGCATAACTACTTAGATAAAAATGTCTGCATCAGTTGTAGTTCTATCGAGCAAAACATCCAGTAAACCTAGCCAGCGGTGGCAGTAACGCTTTTAGTTTGTCTTTGTTGAGTGCCGAGTTCTCAATGTACTTGCACCACACGATCGGTGAACACGAGCAGCACTACATTTCTGGTGTAGCGCTCGTCATTTCGGTTTTGCTGGCGAGAAGGTAAAATAATCAATTGCTCACCGAGCTCTTTCATGGCATTACTTTAATCTTAGCTATATTTCGGCGTAAATATGTCTCATATGACAGCAAGCAACACCATTTGGCCAGTAAAGTGAAGAATTCTGGAACATTCTACGAGAATTCTATCAACATTTAAGAAATAAGAACTAATGACACCAATATAATTTTAATGATGCTGAGATCACTTCTGTATCTGTTCTGAACTAGCTGAGAGACAAGCGAAACGAGGGACCTGCATGGTGTGTTGTTGAACGCGTTACTCCCCGGAAAGGACAATAGCGCGTTCGTTCCCCGCCGCGGCCACCTGCGGTCTGGAGTTGTGCGAATATCTTAGTATTACAGAAGTTATATTTCGCAACATACCCTGCCGTTAAAAAAGAGTAGGCAGTAAATAATAAGTTAAAAAATAATGACACAAATATTTATCTATTTAATTAGACGAAGATTGGTCAACTCAGTATCGTCAAAGCTAGCGAGATAAAGCACAGCTGTATGAGAAAAATCTGCAGATCCGTGAAGCAGGCGCTTCTTTCGGGGCCAACGAACACTTCATTGCTCATATTTCTGATGAATACTGTCTTAGTTTGAGCTTCCTTCGACAAACATGAAAGTGTACCAGATTAATCGATTACTTTCTTCTTCGCTGAGTCGGTTGGCTTTTAAAGTTCTACTACAAGTGCATCGTATTATACTTACATCATCGTGGCTGATTATCGTTACTTGCGCGAAGGTATCTTCATGCAGATATTCCGATGACATTTTCCGTACTTCTTCCAAATAGGCACATTTAGACAACAACGAAGAACCAAAACTCGCTAATGAAGTCAAATGAAAGGCGGATCATTAAGGATTAATTCACGCGGAACGAGCTCTTCCTTACTCTCTATTGAATAACTTAGAGAATCGGTCTATTACATCGACTTTAGTTTACTAATTGTTTGAATCATTGTCACCACAAAAATCGCTATCATTATGGAAGAATCCTGTTTGAACCTCAACAAAGATTCGTCCAATCAGCACGGAACGACCATGGATGTAGAAATCTGAAAGCTTGGAACGCTTAAATATGTTTGCCATAAAATTTGTGAAGCCACCAGCCAATAGTCACTAATAGTGGAAGTAACAGGCCCAATTAAAAGTGGTTGACTCAACCACCCAAAGAAGCCGCTTGTAAGATACCAAATCGAGGAGAGAAAACGCTGACGTATAAAACATTTTGAAAAAAGTACCGTTTAACTATCTAAGTACCGTAAGATCTACCAAACAAACAAAGTCAATGTGAATTTGCTACAATCAAAATGTTCTCGTTACTCATGAATTTTCACTTGTGCGCGCATATAAACAGTAGCAATAAACCAGTTAATTCATCACTTCCCTGGAAGTGAAGACTTTCTTCTTAGAGAGACACATGACAAAGTTTCGAAAATCTCTTACAAAATACAAGACAATTAGTGGATTAACAACTGGACACCAAGCAAATAAAAATGGAAAGTAGTTCGATGCCTCGCCAGTTCGTCCTTCAAATAATGGCGCCAAAATTGAAACATAGAACGGTAGGTGCAGCAGTACGAACGGTGAGACGGACTACAACGACAAAAATTTCAAGTGCTGCCACCGTGTACTAGTAAGTACCAATAAAAGTTTAATAATTTGCATATTCGACTTTCTCGGGCCAAAAACACACTTTCCATCATAGCAAATGTACTCCAGATTTGTTGCGTGTGATACCTCAACTTTGGCAACGTACATGATTTTCGACTATTTTTGAAATCTAGAAGAAACCGAGAATTCCGATTATATACTATATATTATATTACTGCAACAATTGTTTTTCCTGTAATTATTCTAATCATAAAGTGGTTCGACTGGTAATATGAAAAGTTCACATTTGCTCCTGATTCCTCAGAGCTGCCTTTTCAGCAGGTGTTACTAGTGTATGGATGCCTTGCGTATTCGGCAGAGGAAATCTCGACAACGCCTTTGTCTAAAGAAATGTCATGTATCTAGACACAAACTTACCACCAGCATTTGTGCAAAAAATCCTAGCGATTGTCTTCGGGAGGTTCAAATTCATATTTACTGTTTATAATTAGCTAGTAACATACGAAATGTCCGATTTTGTCGTTTTAATTTTTCACGTAGATTTTTTAAAAAATTGTCTTTCATGTATCGCGAATATAAAACTTTAAAGCACAAAATCTTCTCTTTTTATGGTTGTTTCAAGATTTGTTATTTTAACACTCTTATAGGCCTTAACCTTAATACCCTCCCAACGGTTTACCGCGTCATCGTTCCTGGGAGGTGTTCTGGGGTGTCGGGCTGCAATGTATAGCGGAGGAATTCATCTCTCTGGCAGGGTATCCCAAGCTAAGAAGGAGTCCGGCGTTTCCATCACGAAGCTTAGCTAAGAGTAAACCAATACTGGAATCCACCACCGTCCTGGTATCAAAGTCGCATGGTGGCAAATCTACCTCTGATCCATAAGAGCTGCGACTGCTTGTGGTGATCGAGACTTAGGGCAGACTTTCGCCAGGCTGCCCTGGGAATTTCAGGCAACCACAATAGCTTAACCAGCAAATTTTCCCGAAGAATGGAAATTATGCTGGGGCCTGCACAACGAGTGAAGATGGGCCATCCAAGTATCAAGTATCAAGTTAACTTTAGTATGAATCAGCGTCATAATCGTGTCCTTATTTATCCGAGTGGAATAGTGGGCGTAATGCCACGGCAGAAGCTCGGAATATCTTTGGCGGGTTTGGGGACAGGTTTGTTAATGAACGCATCATTCATCGTTGGCACACAAATTTTGGATCTGGGGACAAGCGCTTTGCAAACGACAAGCGTGGTAGGCCAGAAATTACGGTTAACGATGATGCACATTGTACTCTAGTTAAATTAAATCCACGTCAAACGGTCCGAGAGCTTGCCGCGTTTGAAGTCAGTGCTGTAACCATTTTAAGTCACTTGCAGTTGATTGTCAAAGCTAAAAAATGGACAAATGGGTTTCACATGAACTCAACAAAAGCAAAAACTTATTGTCTGAAAATCGGCAATTTGCTACTGATTCGCAAATATAGATATCCATTTTTGAAAAGCAATATAACTTGCGATGGAAAGTGGATACTGTCCGATAATCGTCGCCATTCTACACAATGGCTAGACGCCGATGAGAGCACACGACATACGCTTGGACCGAGTCTCCATCCAAAGAAGGCAATGGTTTCCGTTTGGTGGTCAATGGTCGGTATAATTTATTAAACATTCTAACGGCCTAGCGAAAGGATTACATCGGAGAAATACTATGCTGAAATCGAAAAAGCGCATCAAAAAATGCGCGTTAAGCAGCCGGCTTTAGTCATTAGAAAGGAACCAATATTTCCTCATGACAACGCAAGACCGCACGTCTTCCAAATGATATTGAGAAAACTGAATAAAATGCATTACGAAACTACCATGTCCGCCTTATTCGCCAGATTCATCGCACGCGGATATTGATTTTTCAAGCATCTGGACCACTTTATGACGAAAAAATCTTCAACGATCAAAAAACCTGCCCACTGTTCTCCTCCAGAGCCGGTCCTCCAAATACTGAGCACAAAATTTTTCCTTCATTTCGCACTTCTTCCACTTGGCGAACATCTGGTTTTGTCGGCTTCGTTGACAGGTGCGTAGTATTCGCAATTCGATGTCCAGTACTCGGTGACTGTCCTCTGGTAGTACGCATATACCGTGTAGTCGTCTTCGTTTGATGAAGTTCGGAACGACTCGATGTTTTAGACAGCGGCGTAGAAAGTGTATTGAATGTCGAACTAAGACGATCTTTTGTTTCAGTGACAGCGCTTCTTTTACAAGTCGGAAGTATCTTGCTGCTACATCTTGCAGTAACTCCCACGACCGACTTTCTATTAACCTCGGCATTGATCAAGTAATTCTTCGTATTTTTGTTGAGTAAACGCGAGGTGTTATTATTCTTTATTCACGAATAAGCTGACGTTTCGGCGGAGTCGGCCGTGGCAGTTACTGCAAGTTGTACCAGCAAGATACTTCCGACTTGTAAAAGAAGCGCTGTCACTGAGACAAGAGATCATCTTAGTTCCACAGTCAATGCAGTTTCTCCGCCGCTGTCTAAAACATCGAGTCGCTCCGAACCTCATCAAACGAAGACGACTACGCGACGTATGCAGACCACCGGAGGACAGTCACCGAGTACTGGACATCGAACTGCGAATACTACGCATCTGTCTACGAAGCCGACAAAACCAGATGTTCGCCAAGTGGAAGAAGTGCGAGACGAAAGAAAACCTTTGTGCTCAGTATTTGGAAAACCGCCTCTGGAGGAGAATAGTGGGTAGACTCTGAGGGAGGCGAAATCCGCCAAAATGTCAGCTTATTCGTGAATAAAGAATAATAACACCTCGCGTTTACTCAACAAGAATACGAAGAATTACTTGATCAATGCCGAGGTTAATAGAAAGTCGGTCGTGCGATCAAAAAACCGTTGAAAATGCCTTTAAAGAATTCATCGACATAAGAATAGACAATTTTTATAGTAATAAAATCGCAAAATTTGTTTCTTTTTGGAAAAATGTGCTGACTGTAATGGTGCTTATTTTGATTAACAGAAATTAGCATGCAAGAAGGTATGGCTGTTAAAAATTTACATTTGGGGTCAGACATTTTATTTGTTACAACCTAGTACTTTCTTTCATGGTAGGATTTTGTGTAAGATACAACCGGAGTGATACTGAGGCGTTTGCAAAACTGGAACCCTAAGCCAGCTTCGAACTCGCAACTACCTTTTCGGGGCTCACTTGCCAGCCACTACACCACCGAAGCCCTCAATTTGCCTTTCTCTTAGCTAGTTTTTGTTCCTAAGCTATGTCATTAGTAATTATCCGTTAAACGGGAGTAATATCACCTGTGTCACCCGTAGTCCCGTTGATCGTCGAGTGACTCGAGCGGGCGCCAGTAAATCTTCCATTTTTCTCTGTCGCGTACAAGACTAGCCCAGTGGGTTCTGCTTGCTCTAGAGACTCGTCGAGCATCATATCTTTTTTCAAGGCTCTTTGCGAAGAACTCTGACCATCGGGTCTGTGGCCTTCCTGCAGTGTGTTTGACAACCCGAGGAATCCAGTCACTAACAGCTCTTGTCCATCGGTTGTCATTCATACGCATTACGTGTCCGGCACACCTTATTTTCGACTGTTTGGCGTACAGAACGGCATCTTTGGTTTTTGATCGTTGACGCAGGTCGGAGCTCCGGATCCCTTCCCTTATTTACGTGACACGGGATACTCCTAGCATCACCCTTTCGACAGCGCCTTCAATAACGCTGAGTGATTTTTCATCCTGCTTACGCAGCGACGAGGTATCTGACGCACACGTTAGAGCAGGAAGTACCGTTGAGTCGAAAAGGTGGGCACGGAGTCGGGTGTTCTTTGTCCTCTTCACTGCATCCTCGATGCTCTTGAAAGCTCCCCAAGCCGCTCGTTTCCTTCTGCTTAGCTTTCGAGCTAAGTCGTTCATCATACTGATTTACCAACCAAGATAAACATAACTAGAGAATTCGAAGACATCACAATTTTAGCTTATTATTTACTGCCTACTCTTTTTAATGGCAGGGCATATAATGCGAAATATAACTTTAATGATGCTGAGATATTTCCAAAATTCCAGACCGAAGTTGTCTGCGGTGGGGAACGAGCGCACTATTGTATTTTCGGAGAGTAACGCGTTCACCACCAAACTATGCGGGTCCTTCGTTTGTGCTGTCACAGCTAGTTCCATCGATCTTTTGCCATCAGCAATCACCCGTTAGCGGAATTCCCGAAAGGACAATAGTACGTTCGTTTCCCACTGCAGACACGTGCGGACCGGAGTTTTGCAAATATCTCAGCATCACTGAAGTTATAATTTGAAGATATTCGTTCCCTTGAGCGTAAATGGGGCATACGAAACCAATCTGTTCCTCATCAACAATGTTTTTGTGGGATTTAGACGAAGACCGGTCTTTCCACATACTCCATCAAACTCGGCAAGCATACGTTCCACTTGGCTAATGTTTAGTATTATAAGGACGATATCATCAGCAAAGCGAAGATAGTGTAGCTGCCGACCATCGATTTTCACTCCAATATTATCCCATTCCAAAGTTTGCATGACTTTATGGAGGGTGGCGGTAAATAATTTTGGCCAGATGGTGTCGCCTTGCCTAACCCTTCTTTTGGAATCAATGTTAATATCGTTGCATAATGGTGATATCTCGGTTTTGAAATCTTTGTACAGCTCACGAAGAATCTTTATACACTGAGTTGGGACTCCTTGACTATCAAGGGCTTTCATGCCTTCTTCTATCTCAATTGAGTCAAAGGCCTTCTTTAAATCGATGGAAGTGGGACAGTCTTTTGTACTTTTGCGATACTTCGATGCGACAAGTTATCGTGTAGATGTGGTCCATCGTACTAAATCCTCTTCGAAACTGCTTGCTCACATGGCTGTCCTTCGTATAGTGTTCTGTCAATCCTGTTTAGCTCGACTCGAGTGGAAAGCTTGTAGACGACAGACAGCAAGTAGAATGGGTGATAGTTGCCGATATCATTGGGGTCACCCTTGTTGAGTATTAGCACGGTTTTGCTGATCTTTCATTTAGTGGGGACCTTGCATTCGAACAGGTAACGTGTCAAGAGCCTAGCCAGTGTCTTTACGAGAACTGGCGGAAGGTTCTTCAGGTGTTTTGGTCTTATCCTCTTCGGACCTCGTGCTGTTTGATTTTTCACCGGCGAAATGGCATGTCGGATTTCGGAAGGGAGAACCGGTGGTGCAACATATCCGTCCTCCTTTATTTCATATGACTGAAGGTGGACGTGACTATCGAAGAAATCCGAGTAGTATTCGCGAGTGATTTTCTCCATTGCCTTTCTGGACGCTGTAGCTGTTCCGTCTGGGCACCGGAGAGCAATCATTTTGGTCTTGTAATTGGCGAAGCTTTGATGGGCTTTGTGAATGCTTTTTCCAGCTCCTTCAGCTTCGGCCATTACTGCTGCTCTTCGCTCTTTATGATTTTCTTTTATCGCCTGTCTGGATTGTTTTGCAAGTTCGGACGTTAGTTTGTGGTGGCCTGCAGCTCGTGCGATTCCACGCTGGAGTATCAACTCGAGTGTTTCTGGAGAGAGACGTCCCTTGGTGATTTTCGAACTCTTAGCTTTCATAGCGCTAACGTGAAGATGTCGAATGAGCCGATCGTATTCTTCGTTGATCTTACATGTCTACTGTGTAGATTCTAGCACTTCTTGCATTCGATTCATTTTTCTCACATTCATCGTTCACAACGGTCTTCGAATATTTCGCGTTTTGGCGTTTTCTTTCAGTTGCTGCTTAGAGGTTTCTTCTTTATGAATATTTTATAATACTTGTCGAGCCAATTTTTTTTGCAATCTTGGAGATAGATGGACTAAGCCGTTCTCGAGTGGATTGGAGAGCGGTCGAACGTTACGCTTTGGTTCATGATCGACGACGACGCTTATCATTGCGCTATTTTTCTTTATATATATACATATATATATATATATATATGCGTATGTACCTATAATACGTGGCCAGTGGTGGTGTAGTGGCAGTGACACCTCTCAATAGATACGAGGCCGTCGTTTGACCACCCACTGGCCCACCCGTCGAAAGCTAGCCTGGTCCTCCACTTCTGCAGGTCCGAGCAATTAGTGGAAAAAGAATTGTGTATGGGAAGGTTAAAAAAAGGATGAATCGAAGAATCAGTAGGCTACGGTAGGTTATCGTAAATGTTAGATACACACTCAGTTACGTTACGTTTGCAATCTTCATTGGACTCAAATACATCAGGTATCCCTGAGGGACTCCTCAATGCCGAATGCTTTATTCGCTTTTCTATCCATTTCCAAGTTAAAATTAAAAGCAAGGTTGTAAACATACTTGCGCAACAAGTATCTTGCATAGCTGCAATTGTATTTGTCGACTATTGCCGGAGGCCTCATTCACTGCTCGAACGATACGTGTTGAGCAGAAGATCATCACACTCATCGTCAAAATCATCATCGCAATCACACAGATTATACCGGTGAATAACACGATTGTTTGCAGTTTGTCAAGTTCCTCACCACGTTTCTGAAGTTCCTTTTTGAAATCGGAAATGTTTTTCATAGACGGTGTAACAAAAAGAATTTAAGAGGCATTACTAGAGTAAAGAACATAGTCTGCTGACTGGCCTAAAACTCTCTCCATTTGTTATAATAGGAGAAAATAAACTGTGTGCTAGTTCATTCGACCTTTTTCTGCCACAAAAACCAGGAATTGCCATGGCTCGCAGAGATTCCTAAGTGCCTCATGTACCCCTTCAGGTGTAAGCAATGCAAATCTTTGTATTCCTTATCATTCATCGTCTGGTGCAGTGGTCGGAGGCGCCTTGCAACGCACACATGGAATCGATCCCTGCGCCCCTGGCCCACCAAGCCTTCCATATCTCCGGCGTCGGAAAATTGGTACAAGACTTGTCTGAGAGAATAGCAGCACTGGCTCGATACAATGGTAGGCCACCGCGAGTTACTCTAATGGCCAGATATGCATTCAGTCACCTCCAAACGATGCTTAATGAAGTCGAATGCATGGCGCATCCCTAAGGGATTGATCAACGCTGACACGCCGAAAGCTTTACGTTTTTTTATCATTTCTCGTCACTGCACTGAATCGATATAGTCCCCGTTAAGTGAGTCAATTGATTCACTGCTTCCTTTAAGCATCATTAGTGAAATTGCGGGAGGTGTTTAATTACCTTCAATGTCGCCACTAAGAAGGTAGTGTTTCTGGCGACATTTATCTTATATGCGATTTTTGAGAAGATCTCCAAATCCATTGCTGTAGGCCACGCTGCGAAACAGATCATACCGCAGACAGCAGTCGAAAGTAGAAACGACCCCATAAAAAAGTATCCTAGTCGTTGGAACGATTGCTTAACAGTGTATTTCCTAAATATGTCGTATTCATAATTCTAATAGTACCTGCAATTTTTAAATGATTATAAAGTATAGAAAAATTGCACCGACTTGATGTAAAAAGTGAATTAAAGAACTAAAGCAGAATAAGCAAGTGAAAGTAAGGACCCGCATAGTGTAGTGGTGAAAGCGTTAGCCCCGGAAAGGATAACGGCGCGTTCGTTCCTCTCCGCAGATCTGCGGTTCGGAATTTTGCAACAATGTTGTGGTTGTATTTCGTATCATACTTGCCGTGAAAAATTATGGTAGGCAACAAATAAACAGTTATCATTAAAGTAAAGTAATTTGACGTAGAACAAACGCAAATCTATCAATTATCTGCAACATTTGGAAGCACCAGGTGAGACATCGACTGCTGCCCACTTTCTGCTTAATTATTCATCAGTTTAAAACAATGGTTCATCGCATCATCTTCACCGGATGTAGGGCATTTCTAGGTTTCGAACAGCGTCTTCGAAACCGAAAAGGAACGCGGGATTTTCAGAGAAAAGCCCACCTATGAGGGTGTCACTGTTATCCCGCGAACACCACCTGGCACATTAAGATTATAGGTGAAAATCGTATCAAACCAAGAAATTACCAGCTTTCTTCTTGAGTTGTTGACACGTCATTTAAATAGAATATTCATTGCGCTGCTTTCTCCGTTATCTAACTACGATAAAGTGGGAGGAGGTGACGGATTGACCTACATCACCTGTCGTCTTGTGATGGTGGAGTGACCCGAGCCTGCTTCAATAAGCCTCTGACTTCTCACTGTCGCGTGGAAGACTCAATAGATTCTGATCGACTCATTCAACATCACTTTTCCTCTAGAGCTTTTATAAAGAACTCTAACCATCTCGTCCGCGGCCTTCCTACTGTGTTTTTGACACCGATCCAATGGCTAATGTCTCTTGTCTACCGCTTATCATTGAAGCACATTACGTGTCCTGCCCACCTTATCCTCGACATTTTGGGGTATAGAAAGGCATCTTTTGTTTTTGACCGTTGGCGTTGGTCGGAGCTTTGGGTTCCCTCTCCTCACTTACGTTATACGAGATATTTTTGACATGGTCCTTACCATTCTGCCTTTTAAAATGCCGAGTGATTCTTCATCTTGCTTACATTGCAACAGATTTCTTATGCACATCACAAGGCAAAACTAATCATGAAGCTCGAAAAGGGTGTACGCAGTTGGGTGCTCTAGGTACTCTTCACTACATCGTCCATGCTCACGAAGGCCTTCACGTAGCCCGTTTGCTCTTGCCCGACTCTGGAGCTAAGTGATTCATTATGTTAACTTCCCCACCTATATAGAGGTAACTTGAACATTCGAAAATACTCCTCCTGTTGAGGGTGAGTGGGGCATACGTAACCAATCCGCTCTTAATGAACACCGTTTTTGTGCGATTTAGTCGAAGACCGATCTTTGCACAGCTTAAAGCAGGCTAGCATTGGATGCGCCTTGCTAATGGTGTTCCAAAAACATCATCGGCAAGGAGAAGATAGTGTTATTGCTGACCATCGTTTTCACTCTCATACTGTCCCATTCCAATGTTGACATGACATTTTGGAGGAGAACAGTAAATAACTTCGGCAGATGGTATTGCCTTGGCTAATCCCCCTTTTGACATCGATGTTAATATTGTAATAGAACGGTGATATTTCTGATGCAAATTTTTTATACAGCTCACGAATCTTTATGTAATGAGCAGACCCGCTGTGCTTGTCCACAGCTTCCACGACTACTTCTCATATCGGTCAGAAGCTTTCTTTAAATCGATGTAAGTGAGATACAGAAGTCTATCGTACTATCGCGGCACTTCAGTGAGTCTTGTTATCGAGAGGATGCAGTCCATTACAGTAAAACCTTCTCGAAAGCCTGCTTGCTCGAGTCGCCGTCCTTGGTTCAGTGTTCTGTCAATTCCGTTTAGGACGATCCTTGTGAAGCGTTCATAAAAGATACACAGCAAGCAGGTTGGGAAATTGTTATCGATATCGTTGATGTCACAATTTCTGAACAACAAAAGGGACATACTGGCCTTCCATTGACAAAGAACTTTATCTGACAAGGTGTGAAGAGCCAAACCAGTGTTACCATTCCTGGTTTGGCTCTGCAGGTGTTCCTTAGCCTGTCCAGGTCAGGTTTCACTCGATGTTTTACCGTCGAAATAGCCCTCGGAGTTCGAAAGCGAGATTCGGTGAGGTGATAAATCCACCATCAGTTATTTAAGATGATGGACCGATGAGGTGGAAATCGTGGAGATCCGTGCAACAATAATTGCTTTTGCCATTGCTTTTCTGAAAACTGTAACTATTCCTTCCATACTTCAAAGAGCAAGCACCTTGACCGTGCAATTGTTTTCGCAATTGTTTGGTTTCAGTGAGTTTTAAGAATACATTTCACAGCCTCTGCAGCTTCGACCATAACTTATGCTTCTCTCTTTAAGAGATTCTTCTATCGGCTTTCTGCAGTGTTGCGCAAGTTCAGACATGAGTTAGGCGTGATAACGGCATCTTGCTAAGACCCAGCTAATCATTTTAATAAAGAGCAGCTTACGGACGGTGGTTCTGGGACTTCCTTCTTGAATTGCGACTTTGCGACTTCTATCTCTTTTATGAGAAATTAAATATTGCGCAAAGGAGGCAATAGTATGATCCCTCGCAGAATTTTAGGACAGCTGCGGCATCGGTTAGGTGAGACCTTCGGTTTACTGTGATGTGGTCTACTTAGTTGTGGTGTTTCCCGCTGAGAAGTTTCCACATCCAGCTGTGAAACGATGCCTCTTGAATTGTGAGTTACTTTGAATGGCCTTGGTCGTCATGACGAGCGCAAACTACAGCTCACACTGCTCCTTTCATCAAAATCCGTACTACTGAATGTGGCGTCCTCCAGAAATTTTCGTGAGTGGGTCCAACCATAGCGCTAAAATTTCCAATGATAATCTTAGAGATTATATGGGCTGCTCTGTAGAACTTCTTCAAGTCCATGTTGAACGCTTCGGCTTCGTCATCGTCATAGCTTGATGTCGACGCGAAGAAGACGAAGATTATCAAAGCTGGTATTAGTCCACATTTCTTGAATCGTAAACATCCGATTCAGGTTGTTAGTTGTCAGAATGAATCGATGTTTATGCCCAAACTCGTGTTATGGAGAGCACCAGTCTCCTCGACTCCTCCATCCATGCTCCGAGGAACAGTTCTTCTCCGGTGCTAGAGACTGCGTTGAATGGGAAGCGTCTTCTCATTCCAGCCAGTCCGATAGTGTCATACATCATTCTTCTTAGCTAGATGATGAGGTCTCCTATAGAAGACTCAAATGCAAATGAACGTAAATTGTAGGTACATATTGTTATCGTAGCCTTTCGAGATTTTGCAGTGCTAAAGACACTGAAATTTTAGCAGCCTCTACGTGCTCCACCTGCCCAGTTATGCCCTATCGGGTGAGTCTCTTTCGAGATCGCGGTAATGATGGTCTTTTATTTTACAGCGTCTAGCTTTTGATACCCAGCTATAGCTTGCTAAACTCTGAACGCATGGGCTAGGTATACTCTACGGGTATTAGCTCCCAGAATCGACTTTCTATTAACCTCGGCATTGGAATATGAATGTGTCGCTTTCTTGTTCAGCAATCGCGAGGTTTTTAAACAGCATACATTTACTTCCATAAAAAAAACACAATACAATACAACGCTAGCTGACGTTTCGGCAGTATCGCCTTCTTCAGAGCCTGGAAGGGTATGCTGATATACAATCTACTAGACCAAACGCTTCAATAGCACTTACAAAATGACGAAGAAGTCTTTGGTAATTCTCAACAACAGCAACAACAACAACAACAACAACAACAACAACAACAACAACAACAACAACAACAACAACAACAACAACAACAACAACAACAACAAACAACTCAACAACAACAACTCAACAACAACAACACGATCAACAACTTCTCGAAGAACCCACTGCTTTTTCGTGACTTCCAATGAGGAAGTTTAGAACAGCTGATTATAGTCGCATGTGGTTGACGACTGCACCATCCCACATCAAAAATCGATGCAAACATACGGGATCAGGTCGCGTATGACCTCCGGGCATTCATCCCTGCTATTCATTTTTTCGAGAAGTTGTTGTTCATGTAATTACCGAAGAGTTTTTCGTCTTTTTGTAAGTGTTGTTGAAGCGTTTGGCCTAGTAGATTGTATATCAGTATACCCTTCCAAGCTCTGAAGAAGGCGGTACTGCCGAAACGTCAGTTAGCGTTGTATTGTACTGTGTTTTTTTATGGAAGTAAATGCATGCTGTTTAAAAACCTCTACGGGTAGTTTTCCAATCTCTTTCAGATGATACAGGTAATCTTGTTTATTGGAAGTAACTCTTAACCTCCTGCTACTTGGTCGAATTTTTTCTTTGAATACAGTCCGCATAAGCGAGAGCACATCGACGAACGTATGCATGAATGTGTCTTCTTAAAAACAGAAAGTGTATGCCAAATCGAAAAATCATGAAGCCCATCCATGAATTAACCGTACGTATAAAAAAGAGCAAGATCGGTTTTGATCTACTTCTAACCCCCTATCGGCCACCTGGGGACGCGACACACTGCTTCGAGACAAGCCGCTAGGAGATGTTCTGCAAGGGAGATCCATGGAGCTGCATTACATACAGTGGAATTTATCAAAGCTTACCAAGGCAACAATCAACTTAAGATTTCCATTGAGAAATCACGGAAAAGCCCACTTCTTCAGAAACAGGAGGGGGCGGATATAGTTTTGAGGTTTCACAGGAAGTAATGGCGACTGTACTGCTGGTCGTTAGCATTATTCAATTAATAACGGGGTAAATGGTGATTTAGGTGGATTATTCAGTAGATAGCTGCAGTTGTCTAATTGCTTTATAAATAAAGAGTTCGGCAAACTCTAAAAAACTATCCAATAGTTCATGCTGCCGTCGACGTTTAAGCATTTTACGACACTATTTATGTACCCTCTTAATGGTTTTCCAAATCGAGGTGAAGTGGAACGTTAAGGTCCGGGTGTATTCACTCCCAATTAAAGCTGTTTGTGCAGAAGCACCTCCTAGATTTTATCAAGGAAAACCATCTAGGTGTAAGTATAAGTAAGCGTGGAGGGAATATTGTCGTAAAGCGGGTAGCAACACTCCGACCTATTGAAAAGGGTCGAGGAATGCATGTTATGATGAAATGGCCATAAATGAGGTAGCCCAGTTTTCTCAGGGTTCCAGGAAAAAACAAAGTTGTTCGACTAGTGCTAAATAAGTTGAAGTACAAGGACATTTGGAGCTTCCGGCTAGGAACTTATGCGATTAAATAATAACAAAGTTCCCCACGGCTAAGTTGGCATGATAAAGGGAGCAAATTCCACTGAGCAAATTATTCACTTCGTAAAACCTTTTGAAACCGTTATGCCGTTGTTTTGCGCATGGAATAAAAGCTTAGAATGTAAAAAAGTGACTTTGGCTAATGGTTCAAGAAGTTTCTTAACCATAAGAATTACACCTTTAGCACTGCTATGACTCTATTATCGCCTACTCACCTACATATCTGAAGATATCGAAAAACAAACATCGATGGCGGAATAATAAGGGACTGGCAGAACAGGAGCACGAATATCACTAGTAGAACACGTCCACAGATCGTTGGCATCTCGATGCCGCCGTTGACGATCAGCAGCGCTGACATTTCAGGCGTTGCAGCAAACGTCTAGAACTATGTGAGCATTAGAACGGACACAATTAATAGGAATGTTATTAGTGTATTAAAACTGTCGGAAATGATTTAGAAAAAGCAAAGTTTTCAATAAGCAGAGGAGAAAACTCTTGTTAAGTCACGCTGCCATATCCATGATTTATTAATAAATTAGCTGAAGGTAAGAGCACAACAACCATAAGGACCTCACATTGTACAAACGATTATAGCACACTGCCGATTTTTTTTCGTCTTGCTCCAAACTTTTTATACACGTTATCTTATTTTTCATTTTGCATATGTCTGTTCTTTTTCAACAACGAAAGTCATAAATAAGCGAGGAAGGTTGTATAAGAGTTGATGGGACCCAAATTATGTTCATTACCCTAAGAAAACTCTATCCGTTGCAGTTTTATAAATTCTGGAGATTACGTCACAACAGAGAGTGAAATATTGTATCGTTTGCATCCAACATTGGTTAACAGAGAAGACCCAATCCTCTTGAACGTCGACGGCGGAATAATAAGGGACTGGCTAAGGATCGTCACTCGCCCGTGTGTTGCACGATTAGCTTCACCGAAGTGGAGCGAATTGGGATAGGAAAAAGTGGCTCACCCAGCGTAGTCACCAAGCTTCTTTCCAACCGACTGCGACTTTTTTCAGTACTTCGATGACTCATTTCAAGGAGAAATTCTCAGTAAGAAGAACGCCTCGAGAAAGGAACCTGAAAGATTCCTTGGTTTCACATCTTCAGGAATCTGTGCTACCGGGATGGATGCATCTGCATGTTCTTGGAAAACTGGCCCATATTATGATAGTTATTATTTTGATGTGCAGAGTGATACAATTTTTGGGAAGAAATTTACTTCTGGCATCGGCATAGATGCCGTTTGCTTTATTATGCGACACGAACTCACCGGACTAGATGCGATATAAACTGCACTGAAGCAGATGTCGAACCCAGCACATGCGACCATCAATTGCTTGTAAGATCCGATCACTCGTGACGGTCGATTACGAATCACATAGATTAAAAAACTATTTAGTGATATCGATATCACACCGAAAACATAGGAGTTGATTGACGACAGGCCAGACTGTACTATCACGGATGGCATTCCCTGAATGTTTTTGCTCAAACGGATGAAAGCTGGACATGAAAACTGCTTAAGAGCATATGAAGGACGATGTGGTCACAAAATTTTATGTGTTGGCAGTTCAGTGGTAGTATTCGATTTTAATATCGTTCTCATTGTGAAGCAACTCAAAGGTTATTTTTCCCAAGACCGAAGTTCTGTTAACCTCAGCGTTGATTGATAATTCGATATTTTTGCTTCAATAAGCAGACATGGGGTTGTTATTATAGAATTTATTAGGATACAAAAGCTGACGTTTCGGCGGTTTGGCCTTCTTCAGAGCCTGGAAAGGTCAAATTGAGATGCGATCTGCCCAGCCAAACACTTTCATAACCCCAGCAGATAAAACTTAACAAATAAATTTGTATTCGCATATTAAACAGCTTCATTTAAACACTTACCATTTATTTGCTGTAAGCATTTAAGTTGGTGGATAGCAGCCGCACAGAGTAATATATGGGCGAGAAAACACAACGGAGAAGATTTTGAAGTAGGAGTCAGTATCCTCACGCAAGAATCGAAAACATCAGCGCGTGAAACTCTTGAAGCGTTTTGGATCAATTCCAAAAATTCAATGATGGACCGCAAGGAGGAGTGCCTTGTCATCACGCGTGACCTGGCGCCATACCTCAGGCTAATCCGATGACCTGGCACAGGCATAGTTATCGCCCGTGTATTACTCTGTGCGGCTGCTATCCACCAACCAACTTAAATACTTACAGCAAATAAACGGTAGGTGTTTAAATGAAGCTGTTTAATATGTGAATACAAATTTATTTGTTAAGTTTTATCTGCTGGGGTTATGAAAGTGTTTGGCTGGTTAGATCGCTTTTCAATTTCACCTTTCCTGGTTTTGAAAAAGACGAAACCGCCGAAACGTCAGCTATTGTATCCTAATAAATTCTATAACAACAACCTCGTGTCTGCTTATTGAAGAAAACATCGAATTATTTTTCCGTTTTTTAAAATTGATGGAGTAAACATGAACGAAAATGATGATGTGCTTCAAAAGTCTGATGATTGTGAGCTCAGTAGCATCTCATTAAACTCCACTGTACTTCGCTTGAATCATGTTTGATCACGAACCCAGCACGAACAGCGATCGGATCGTCTTCTCAATATGTCAATTTTTTCAGCAATGGTTAACTCGTGAAACAAGATTGGATAACACGAAATGAATTAGTAGCCGTCTAGCCAAAGTTTTCTTTATTTTGTGTGGTTTGTTTCCCACCCGTTTTCCTACTTTCTAGTGGATGATTCTGACCGTTCGATTTCGATTTACAGAATGAGCTCACCTTAGTATCTGAACATCTTAAGCTAGGAAGGATCTCAATACTTTACATTTTCTTTGGGAAATTTAAGGTTAATAGTGAGATACTACCGGGAATCGTCATCGCACTAACGAGCTAAACAGAGCAAGGGAAATATCCCCTCCAGCTCACAAGCTCGGCGACTATATGTGCTTAGAATTTAAGAGAGCCTCATTGAATGGTTATTTTAATAGTCAAAGGAAAGAAAATCTTTACCAACTACTAAATTACTTATGGTATGGAAATCGCACTAGTTTAGAGAGCAAACGGAAGATGTGGTATCCAGTTATTCAAGTGCGGATTAGTTTATTTTTTCTTCAAAAAAGGATCATTTTCGTGGTAGAACTAACCGTGTCCGATCTAAGCTCACCAACAAAATCACTTTTTCTTAAAAAATTGTTTAGGTATAGATACTGTGGTGCACACTGGAGTGATTGAGATTCTAGATGCATTTTCATTGAGGTAGTTGAAAAAGTAAATGTGTTTTTAGTCACCATTTCATGAGGAATGTAGGATAAACCTCTCCGCATTGTTTGCTACCTGACACATTAGAAAACTTAAATGCAAGACTTTACGAAAAATCAATAGCTGAGGTTAAAAATAGCAAAAAAAAAGTGGAATAAATGGGAGTTGGAATGTCACCGTTGTTCTTCGTGGTTTTCTCTTTTGATGAAACGTAAAAATTGTCATCGCTATGGGAAAGACAAACATCACAATCTCAGTTTTTTAACCTTGTAAAAAATAGCACCAAAAGTGCGAAAAATGTTAGCTCGGCTCTAGTCGTACCTGCTTAAGAACTATCGTGCTGCCAGGAAGTTGATGAATAATCTGATTTTTTCGATGGTAACAATGAGTTTTCTAAGCAATTTGTGCGTTTTTGTGCTATAAAATTAAAGAGCTCATGCTTCATTTTAGTATTTTCACTAGTACACTGCTTTTCTCCTTAACTTTATTCAGTTTTGGTTGTGAAACCAAAACAAGGTGAAGCGTCATTTTCCAAGTTACCGAAGCTCCTTTGACTCTTCAGTATCTGTTGACACATTAAATTCACCGGTTGTTTCTTTTACCAACTTTAGTTTACCTGTTGCCGTTCAATTTCTGCGAGACTATGCTTCTACCACTCTCCAGCCAACCAAGCCTACCATTTCTCCAAAAGTGGGGAAGGTGGCGTCAAACCCATATGGGCTGTACACTACTCTGAACCGCAACACGAATCGAAAGCGAGAATCTTAAACTAACCGAAACATTGCTGAGATATTTGCAAAACTCCAGACTGCTGGTGTCTGCGGTGGGGACAGACCACGCTATTACCCTTTCGGGTAGCTAACGAGTTCACCTCCACACTATGTGAGTCCTTTGTTTCGGCTGTTCAGCCATGATCTCTGGGCACTATCAGCAATCACCCGTCAACGGGGCTGATCTGAGGAGCGCAAATTGGCATGAACCTAGTTAAGCTGAAGTTATGCTATAAATCACGATACCGTCAACTTTAATTTACTGCCTACCAATTTTTAATGATAGGGTATTATGTGAAATATAACCATAATGTTGCTGATAGCGCCTATAGGTCAATAACACGACTAAGAGACAGGTGAAACGAAAGACTCGCATGGTGTGATGGCGAACGCGTTAGTCTCCGGAAAGGGTAATGGAAGGTTCGTTCACCACAGCAAACACCAAATGTCCGGAATTTTTCAAATATCTGAGCATCACTGAAGTTACATATCGCAACATACCCGGCTATTAAAAAGAGTAGGCAGTAAATAATAAATTAGAATTGTGTTTATGGTTATATTTTACACAACACTCTAACACTAAAAATTAGTAGGCAGTAAATGAAAAATCTTAATCTGGTTGTAGGACCGGCTCATAAAGGATGACATTCTACGACCTAGAACACAAATTCTGCTCTACATAGTTTTTTAACGGGCCAAGGATAGAGCAGTGGTTAGTGATTTCGTCGATCAAGAAGCCAAGAGACACTAGTTTAAACCAATTCCCATCGCTCTCATCCTCTCTACGTGTGAACGATTTAACATAGTTATCTCCCAAGATTGTAAGATGAAGGTACCGAAGTAATTACGAAGTGGTACCGAAAGCCAAGTAGTAAAAACATCTTGGTACATTACCTCTCTTTTCACCACTCTCACACGAAAAGAGCGCTTGTAAGAAACATGTTTCGAACGGCAACCAACGTGTGCACGGGAAGGGAGCAGAGAGAGGAGTCCCGGAACTTGGAGCGGCAAATAGCCATTTCTAATGGCTACGAAGCTGTAGATCAGGATAGGTGTAGAGGAAATCCTAGGCCTCCAAACGGCAACTCTGGCGATAGAAGGGTCCCGTTTATCCTACTCTTCATCTCAAATCATGTAAGTGCAGCTATAAAACGCTGCTTAAGAAGGGCAGATTTAGAGAAATCGGCAAACGTAGTTGAAATACCACCGAGTAATGTTCGACGGCAGCTAGTTCGTAAACGCCTAAATGACCGTCTATGTACAATGCAAAATTGCATAATTTGCCCCAATGGTAAAGACAGTGATTTCGTGAGCTCGGGTATAGTTTATCTGATTTCCTGTAAGACGTGCGGAGACGAATACATTGGCGAAACGGGCAGACCCCTCTGTGTCCGCATAAAAGAACACCTAGCCAGAAAATATAAACCAAATACCCCGCTAGGTGCGCATAGGATTCAGAGACATAACGGGGAGGACTTTGAAGTACGTGTCACGATCCTCGCGCTGGAATCAAGCGCGCAAAACACTCGAGACGTTCGGATTAATTCCAGAAATCCGAAAATGAACCGCAGGGAAGAATGCTTCAACATCACGCGTGATATTGGGCAGTATATAAGACTGTTATTCTGATGGGAGGAGCACATCAAGCTTCCATGTGAATTCTGCGCGGTTGGTCTCCACGCGACATACTCAGTAAAAACCTCATAGAAAGAAAGTGGTGAGCGTGCAAAGCTGCGTTCAATGTGATTGAAATTTTGGTTCAGCATTTTCTCTGTTTGGTTGTGAAGGTGTTTGGCCGAATAGGTTGCTGTCGACGTGACCTTTCTAGGCTCTGAGGAAAGCGAAATCCGCCGAAACGTCAGCTTGTACGTAAATAAGGAAATAAGGTAGCACGTCGTGTTTGCTGAACAAAAGTAGAAAAAATTGTAAGAAGAATTCACTCGACCAGCATTCTAATAAGCTCATGAAGAACACGAATTCCTCAATCAGATGCTGAATGAACACGCGGAATGCTCCACAGCCGCTGTGGATGTACGAATGAATTGAAAGCATAAAGTTCTGGGATCTGCACAGTGTATGTGACGACGAGTCATGTGAAGTAGAAAATAAGAAAAGATGAATAACTTTTTAGCAGCTGGTTGTAAATTTTTTTTCAGCAGGGTGTCATGTGAAGTATAACGAGAATCACATCCAGATATTTGCAAAACTTGGACCCCAAACCAGATCGAGCTACAATTACTCTTCCTGGAGGCTTACGTGTTACTCACGATACTATGGGATCCTCACTCTTGTTTTTCTTAGCCAGTTTTTTAACTGCAAATTGAGGACCTCAGTGGTGCCTTGCTGAGTGCGTAAGGCTCAGAAAGGGTAATCGCGGTTTGATATGGCATGGAGTCCAAATCTTGCAAATTTCTCGACATCATTGGGGTTGAACTTCACGCAATACTCTTTTGTGGAAAAAATAGTAGGCAGCAGTCAAAAAAAAGTTAAACCTTGTGACTTAGACTACGCTGTCGGCTTAACTGGGTTTAATGCCTACTTGTGCTCTCCAGATCAATCACGTTGACGAGGTGATTGCTGGTGGCACTGTAAGGCTAAAAGAACTGGTTGGGAGAAAGATAGAACGAGGGGTTCAGCACTACTGTGCGTAGCACGTGAGCCACCGTGAAGGATAACAACGTTTTCGGTTCCCACCGCAGACACCAAGTGTTCGGAGCTTTGCAAATATCTCAGCATCATTATGGTTTAAAAAGATAGTTTTTTAAAATTCTTTACTATCGTAAAAAAGCATCAATTGTAAAAGTTGTTGCCGCTGTTCTCCTTTACATATATATCGCTAATTTCTTCTTTTATATATCAACATAATTTTCCTCGTTCACAAGAACAACACGAAAGAAACTTTCAAAACTCCAAAGTGATAGGAGTGCTAGGAGTGTGTGTACAACTAGTTGATGTACGATTTGTGCAGGGTTACAGTTTCATTGTGAGTTGATATATTACTCTGAGCTGAAAGTTCAGATAATGTGTCGCTCCAGCCATGAAGATGAGACGATCTGCCCCTCGGGAGTTGTGCGCCTTTAGCGATATGGTGCAACGCTGTGGTTCCAGCAACGCTACACCTCAAACTTAGTAAATTAAAAGTCTGCGTAAACAATAGTAATACGAGCAAAAACGTAACGAGAGCAGTAGGTGCATATTTAACATGATGATAATGAAATCCATTCGCAAAAATAAGGTGTGAATTCTAATTCGTACTAAAAGTGTAAACGTCATAGTTAGGTAATATCGCAGCAATGTGCTGGAAGAAACGAGTTGACATGCGGTTGAATCTTATGCTGGTTTGGTGCAACGCTGCCGACTCGTGTTTGACTCTTGACCGTAGCACCATATAGTAAAGAAAGAATGATGTTCTCTTGTGAACCAGGCGAAGCTCGAAGCTGAGTTGATGCGATAATCAGGGCTTTTAAGTGTAATGTAGTAATGCTTGAGTTTAAATTTGGATAGAGGAGGTGGCAAATGAGGTATCAAACGGGCGGTGTAGGAGCTATGAAAGGTAAAAAAAAATGTAAAGCTCTCAGCCCTGATCAATCCTTGAGGGATGCGCCATGCATTTGACTTCATCAAACACCGTTAGAGATGATCGTATGCATATATGGCCTTTACAATGGCTCACACAGGTCCACTGATGTGTCGAGCCAGTGCTGCTATCGTTCGAGACAAGTCTGGGCCAGTTTGTCGACCCCAGAGGGACGCAAGGCTTGGTGGATCTGGAGCGCAGGAATTGATCCCAAGTGCATTGCAGGGCGCTTCCGAACACTGCATCGCAAGCTCCCAAGGATCTTTAAAGTAGAATCGCAGCATAGTGCTAGAAGCTATAACTTCAATCTGTCAATTGTATTCCTAAACGATTTATGGAATAGGAAGCACTGGCTACAACCCCGATATGGCAAAAATTTCACAATGCTCACTGGAATTGCTAGTAGAATACAGTGGCAAGGAAATCATCAATCCACGGTCACCATAATCAACATGACAAAAACCGTAGCACTTCGCAATGCATGAGAAGAGATAGCAACGGTTTACAACCAAAACGGAAGGTGCAGGATACCACGAAAAGATGGAGAACGTTCGCCGTATCGACATCCGTAAGCAACATCCTGCACAAAATGATTTGTTTTGCGAATACCGCAAATCTCTATACTGTATTGACATTAATAATTGAATGTTCATATGGCGTTGGAGAGGTAAATATTCATTTTTGGGAGCTCCTTTACATCATTAAAAAAATATAACCGCTCTATTGTTATTGTCCAATCTACCTCTATCGGCTATACTTTAGTTAATAAGTAGGTGACCCGAGTGGTAACAGCTAACATCATCAATAATTTCTGCCGTACGCAGGAGGTACCTATTTATTAAAGCACTACTCCGTATTCTTGAAGCGATTTGATTGCAGGTTTTCTTTCGTCGAAGCGGCAAGATATAATTTGCATGCTGACGGAAGAATATTAATCTGCTCAGTGCAAAATGACGACAGTGAACAAGAACCACAGCATAATTTGAGGCTCGTGCATAAGGAAGTGCATTTTTGTTAAAATTTTAAGCTATTATAAATATACCCAAGCACAATTTTACTGAATAAAATAAAAACGATCTACATATTCCTTACGGTATGCAGCGCACGTGCCGCAGTGGTCAGAGGTGTCATGCAGAACAAACACGGCATCGATCACTGCGCCTTTGGCTCACCAAGCCTTCCACCCTTCCATCGGGATTGGGAAATTGGTACCAGACTTTTCTGGGATGATAGCAGCACTAGCTCGATACATCGGTAGGCCACCGCGTGTCATTATAAACGACAGATATGCATTCAATCACCTCCATCAATGCTAAATGAACTCGAATGCATGGCGCATCCCTTAAAGATTGATCAACGCCGCGAGCCCCATCCATTTTACCCTCCCAATCATTCCTAAACTTATACTGCCACGAATCTTTCTCATATGAGGGTTCTCGAGCCGGTTAGTCGCGAGGGTACGTAGCGCGTTCCTAAGTGGCGGATAGGGGGTTAATCGCGGGCCAAAAGCGACCTTTGCTTCCCTGAGACGCAGGTGGATCCAGGAGATGGACTCTCTATTTCTGCTGCGCTGATTTGGCACATACTTTCTGCATTTGCCAGGCGTATTCATGCATGCGTGTGTGAGTGCGTGCTTGCTTATGCGGATTGTATTCTACGAGTTAATTCGGCCAAAAGCCTGCAATCAAGTGACTGTGAAGTATATAGGAGGCGGTTAGGAGTAGCCTCCAATAGAAAAGCTCCATGTCGGCTCTGGAGGAACTTGGCAAGCTACCCGTGAGTATACCCAGCCCCACGTTCAGAGCCCAGCAAGCTTTACGTGGGTATCAAAAAATGTTAAACACAGTGAAAAGAACGGGCCTCATTCCTCTGACCCCGAATGAGCTCCCAATTTCGCATCGTTGGATAGGACGAGTACGGAGAAGTTGCTAAAGTTTCAAAGCCAACGGAAGCTGCCTGGATTTCAAAAAACTGTGGTGACGATCTGTATCTACAATGCACGTACACTTGCAACCGAGTCCTTGATAGAAGAGTTGCTCATGCAAGCAAGAAGGATAAGGAACGACGTCATCACCCTGGCCGAGTCAACGAGACGCCAGCCTTTCAACGCCGTCTATGACACTGAAGAAGAACCGTTCCAGGGAACATGCGACAGTAGAAGAGTCTGCGGCGTCGCGTTTTCGTCAACACGAGTTTGTCCATGAACATCGGCTCATTCGAACAGCTTACAACCCGAATCGGACGTTTACGATTAAAAAGACCTGGATCAATTCCGGCTTTGACAATCTTCGTCGTTTACGCCCCGACATCAAACTATGACGAGGAAGAAGTAGAAGCGTTCTACATAAACTTGGAGAAGTTCTACAGAGAAGACTACACATTCTTCAAGGTCATCCTTGGAGATTTCAACGCCAAGATTGGACCAAGAACAACGTCTGAAGAACGCCACATTGGGACCCACGGATTAGAATGGAACGGACAGGAGGAGCGGCTGTCTGAGTTTATCATGGCGACCAAGACCTTCCATGGTAACTCGAAATTCCAGAAGCCCCACCCTCAGCGCTGGACGCGGGAGTCTCCCAATGGAGAGTTCCATAACGAAATATACCACATCATAGAAAATTGAAGACTTTGCCTAACCGATGTCGCTGTTTTTCTAAAATTCTACACGGGATCAGACCACCGTTTCCTTCGTGCAAGATTCTATTTCTCGCCGTAAGGAGAAAAGGCCGCTGAATTCAAGAACCGAAGTCCCAAAACCACCACAAACTGGGACTTATTCAATTTATTCCTCGGCTGTTGGGAAGATGCCGTTGGCGATAACATCGACGAGGAATACGACTGGCTTATTCAACATCTTCACGTTAGCGCTATGAAATCTCAGAGTTCGAAAGTCACCAAGAGACGTCTGTCTCCAGAAATACTCGAGCTGATACGCCAACGTGGAATCGCACGAGCTGCAGGCAACCGAAAACAAACGTCCGAACTTGCAAAACTATGCTGACAGGCAATAAAAAAAGGCTTTAAGAGAGAAGAGCAGCAGTAATGGCCGAAGCTGAAGGGGCTGGAAAAAGCATTCGCAAAGCCCTCAAAGCTTCGCTAATTACAAGACCAAAATGATTGCTCTCCGGTGCCCAGACCGAACAGCTACAGCGTCCAGAAAAGCAATGGAGAAAATCACTCGCGAATACTACTCGGATTTCTTCGATAGTCACGTCCACCTTCCGTCATATGAAATAAAGGAGGACGGATATGTTGCACCACCGGTTCTCCCTTCCGAAATCTGACATGCCATTTCGCCGGTGAAAAATCAAACAGCACGAGGTCCGAAGAGGATAAGACCAGAACACCTGAAGAACCTTCCGCCAGTTCTCGTAAAGACACCGGCTTGGCTTCGTATTTTTGTTGAGCAAACGCGAGGTGTTACTATTCTTTGTTCACGATTAAGCTGACGTTTCTGAAGAAAGCGGCTCTGAAGAAGGCGAAATCCGCCGAAACGTCAGCTTAATCGTGAACAAAGAATAGTAACACCTCGCGTTTGCTCAACAAAAATACGAAGAAAATCACTTGATCAATGCCGAGGTTAATAGAAAGTCGGTCGTGGCAGTTACTGGCTTGGCTCTTCACACGTTACCTGTCTGAATGCAAGGTCTCTACTCAGTGGAAGACCAGCAAGACAGTGTTATTGCTCAAGAAGGGAGACCTGCACGATATCGGCAACTATCGCCCAATCTGGTTACTGTCTGTCGTCTACAAACTTTTCACTCAAGTTATTCTAAACAGGATTGACAGAACGCTATACGAAGGACAGCCATGTAAGCAAGGAAGGTTTCGAAGAGGATTTAGTACGATGGACCACATCCACACTGTAGAACGGCTCATTGAAGTCTCGCGAGAGTACAAAAGATCGCTCTGTCTCACTTTCGTCGATTTACAGAGGGCCTTTGATTCAATTGGGATAGAAGCAGTCATGGAAACCCTTGATAGTGAAAGAGTTCCTACTCAGTACATAAAGATTCTTCGTGAGATGTACAAAAATTTCGTAACCAATGTTTCACCATTCTACAACTATGTTAACATTAACGTCAAAAGAGGAGTTAGGAAAGGCGATACACTCTCGCCAAAATTATTTACCGCCACCCTCCATAACGTTATGCGAACATTGGGATTGGAATTGGACAATATGGGAGTGAAAATCGACGGTCGGCAGTTACACCATCTTCGCTTTGCTAATGACATCGTCGTTATAACACCAAACATTAGCCAGGCGGAACGTATGCTTAACCACTTAGACAGAGCCTGTGGAAAGATTGGTCTTCGACTAAATCTCACAAAAGCGATGTTTATGAAGAAGTATTGCTTTCGTATGCCCCATTCACGGTCAATGAAACCAATATCTCCGAATGCTCCAGTTATGTCTATCTGGGTGAGGAAATCAACATGATGAACGACTTAGCTCCAGAACTGATAAGAAGGAAACGAGCAGCTTGGGGAACTTTGAAGAATATCTAGGATGTAGTGAAGAGGACAAAGAACACCCGACTACGTGCCCACCTTTTCGACTCAACGGTACTTCCTGTCCTAAAGTATGCGTCAACAACCTGGTCGCTGTGTAAAAAGGATGAAAAATCACTCAGCGTTATTGAAGGCGCAGTCGAAGGGGCGATGCTAGGAATATCCCGTGTCACGTAAATAAGGAAAGGGATCCGGAGCTCCGACCTGCGTCAACGATCAAAAACCAAAGATGCCGTTCTGTACGCCAAACAGTCGAAGATAAGGTGGGCCGGACACATAATGCGTATGAATGACAACCGATGGACAAGAGCTGTTAGTGACTGGATTCCTCGGGATGTCAAACGCACTGCAGGAAGGCCACCGACCCGATGGTCAGAGTTCTTCACAAAGAGCTTTGAAAAAAGATATGATGCCCGACGAGTCTCTAGAGCAAGCAGAACCCACTGGGCTAGTCTTGTACGCGACGGAAAAAAATTTAAGGTTCACTGGCGCCCGCTCGAGTCACTCGACGATCAACGGGACCACAGGTGACAGGTGATGTCTATATTAGATGTAGAGGATGTTTTCAGAAAACTAATGTCCGACTTTAACCTTGGGATTTAAAGTGGCATATCTCAGTTCAGAGCAAACTTTATTAATCAAAATAAAAATCGCTGGAATCTGCACTAAAAGCGAACTAAAAACGTAGAGACGACAAAAGGTAGGGACATTACCACTACGGCGATTTCTTCAACCGTCGTTTAGACAGCAAAAACCCGGTAATAGAGTCGGTGTGAAATTTCGATTATTTATTAACGAAACTTTCGAAGTTCGTAATCACTATCGCACGAAGTGATATCGCTGACCTTACTGAACTGGAAGACATGGTCTACTTAACAACACGAAAGAACCAGACTACACGTGTCGATGGTAGTTGTATGAGAAATAAACGAATAAAAGAAGTGCTAGGACCTCTACGTCCACATTGGATAGCAAATCGAGGCAATAAGGAATTCAGCGTAAGAGGCCAGGCCTGTAACAGCTAAGTTGTGCGGCACCAGCTCGTAGAATTTCAGAGGCGTTCTACCTGAACGTTTAAATTGCCGCAACCAAGTGAAACTCAAAATTAGAGAAGGACAACATGAAAGACTCGATTGTTTACTGTCGGACTTAGAACACCTCCACATTTCAGTTTAATATCTTGATTTAAAACAGCTAAATGCACCCTTTTCGGTTGACGAAACTATTAAAAGGTCATGGCTGCTTGTAAAATTGCTCACCGTGTCATAGAAAATTTATTTTCTGCACTTTACTCTAAAGTTTGTTGAACACTTGTCTTAATACTTACCTATACACTTGGATGGATTGTCGTCACTGGTTGTGCGGGCCCAGCATAATCTCCATTTTTTAAGATATGAGCTGGTTTAGCCATTGTAGTTCCTGGAATTCCGAGGTTAGCCTGAGCAAAGTTTGCCCTAGATCGTCACCACCACAGGCAGTCGCAACCCTTGTGGATCAGATGGAGAATTCCCACCATGCAACTGGTTTAGTACCAGGATTCTGGTATCGGTTTGCTCTTAGTTAGGCTTCGTGATAGAAGCGCCGGACTTTTTCTCATTTTGGGAGACCCTGCCAGGGTAATGAATCCACCTGCTGTACGTCTCAGTCCGACGCCCAGAAACACCTCCCAGCCACCATGAGGTGGTAAAACGTAGAGAGGTTTGTCTGAATAGGTAATATGACAATGTCGAACGATTCCTTCATGCTCCAGTGAAGACTTAATTCTTCAAAATACCAATATGCGTGGATCAATCAATAAGACAAATGTGAGCAATTTTATATTGTGCTTGTCAGCCTAATCACTCTCCGTACATGTTATGAGATGAAATGAAATCATCCTGTGTGCAATTTTCTCGCATAACATGAATGCCAATCGTTTTTTTCGTTTTTATGCTTCGTCGCTTAATCTTTTTAGGTGTTTTGCTCTCAATTTCAGTGGTTCTCAAATTTTGCTCATTCTCTACTCTGTTCGTTGCATCATTTTTTGTCTCTGGAACATTTATACCATCTGTTTATTACAAAACCCTACTACCCCACCAGACTAACACGTTGCTGTTAGCGTTTAGGAAGTTATTGTTCCTCGCATGTCGAGACTGTCTTAAAATTTCTTTTATCCTCCCGTTCGGAATGACTGCCATGAATTTTTTTCCATGACATTCCTCAGTGAACCATCTTCTCGAATGAGGCATCCTTACTCAGTGATGCTCTTTTATGCAGGTTGCTAATGGTGGATAGCTGTGATTGTCAGATGACAGTGTGATAATAACTTGTTTTTCCCGGACAATCAAACCTGCTGGAGTCGGTGTTATTATCAGCTAGCACAAAGCACAGTCGACCCCCACAAAGGGCAGACCTCTTTGTGTTCGCATAAAAAAACACCTAGCCGGAAAACATAAACCAAATACCCCGCTAGGCACGCATAGGATTCGGAGACATAACGGGGAGGACTTTGAAGTACGTGTCACGATCCTCGCGAAGGAATCAAGAACACAGGCGTGCAAAACTCTGGAGGCGTTCTGGATTAATTCCAGAAATCCGAAAATGAACCGCAGGGAAGAATGCCTCATTATCACGCGTGATACTGGACAGTATATAGACCTGTTATTCTGATGGGAGGAGCACATTATGCTTCCATGTGAATTCTGTGTGGTTGGTCTTCACACGACATACTCAGTGGAAGACTCATAGATAGCGGTGAGTGTGCGGAGCTGTGTTCAATGTTATTGAAATCTTGGTTTGGCGTTTTCTCTTTTTGGTTATGAAGGTGTTTGACAGAATAGGCTGCTGTCAACGTGACCTTTCCAGGCTCTGAGGAAGGCGAAATCCAGCGAAACGTCAGCTTTTACGTGAGTGGGGAAGTGGAATAGCACTTCGTGTTTGCTGAACAGAAGTGGAAAGAATTGTTCAATCGATGCCGAGGTTAGTAGAAAGTCGGACGTGGGAGTTATTACAAAGCGTTGTAATATTTCGAAACCGACTTTCCTTGAACCTCGGTATCACTAATCAATATATATTCTTTCTTTGATAAGCTTACACGAGGTCGATAATTACATTTATTTTCGGCTAACGTTTCGACGTCTTCGCCTTTCTCAGAGCCGATGATTCTAAATTCTTTTATCGAAAAACTTTAAAGGTTGGAAATTCAGGTGTCAGGCAACAGTTTTGACAAATCCACTTCTAAAAGTCCACTTTCGGAAGTACGTAGCGCAAGTTCGAAACAGTAAAGGGATATGGTTCCAAAGAATTGTTAACGTATGGTATGGTTGACGTAATGTATTTATGGTACAACAGTAGTATATAAAATTTCGACGTTAAAGATGAACGAGGACGCTTTTGTGCAAATGACGACTATGAATTGAGGGCTTTCGTGATAGAGAATACAAGCATTACAGAAACGACTGTTAGAGAGCATGCAGAAAAACTCGGTGCAAAAATCTCAACTGTTTCTGGGACTGCAAAAAAGATTGGAAGGTCGAAGAAGATAGACAAATGGGTGTCGCACAAACTGAATGACAACCGCGGTTTTCAGGGATCGACGCCGCTCCTTCTGCGCAGTTAGAATGACCCGTTCCGCAGTTTGACCCTATGACAATCGACGTTGATTGGCTCAAAGGTTGAACCGCGATGAAGGCCCGGAGCACTTCCAAAGCAAAAATTGAGCCGAAAAGTCTTAACTCTTAGTGCTCTGCAGCTACTTTAATCTGCTATAACTTCCTGGATCCGTGTGGAACGATTACGGCGGAGAGAAACATCCAAGAAGTCGACGAAACGTACAAGAAGTTTCAACAGCTGCGCTAGCAATGATCAGCAGCAAGGGACCAATCTCTTCTAAGATAACGCGTAGCCACATGTAGCAATATCGACGCTGTAAAGGTTGAACAAGCTGGGCTAGGAGACTCCGCGTCAACTACCATACTCGCCGAACATGTTGCCTAGCGGCAACCTCTTCTTCAAGCATCTCGATAGTTTGCCGTACGAGCGATGCTTCAGAATGCAAGCCAAGGCCGGAACTCTCTCCAACGAGTTCACATTCTCCAAAAGGTTAGAATTTAAGCTAACTGGTATAGATGAACATGTTTCTTATTGAGAAAAGTGTGCAGATTCCAGCGATTTTTATTTTGATTAATAAAGTTTGCTCTGAACTGAGATATACCACTTTAAATCTCTAGGTTAAAGTCGGATATTAATTTTTTAAAAACATTTTCTACATCTAATATAGACATCACCTGTCACCTGTAGTCCCGTTGATCGTCGAGTGACTCGAGCGGGCGCCAGTAAATCTTCCATTTTTCTCTGTCGCGTACAAGACTAGCTCAGTGGGTTCTGCTTGCTCTAGAGACTCGTCGAGCATCATATCTTTTTTCAAGGCTCTTTGTGAAGAACTCTGACCATCGGGTCTGTGGCCTTCCTGCAGTGTGTTTGACAACCCGAGGAATCCAGTCACTAACAGCTCTTGTCCATCGGTTGTCATTCATACGCATTACGTGTCCGGCACACCTTATTTTCGACTGTTTGGCGTACAGAACGGCATCTTTGGTTTTTGATCGTTGACGCAGGTCGGAGCTCCGGATCCCTTTCCTTATTTACGTGACACGGGATACTCCTAGCATCACCCTTTCGACAGCGCCTTCAATAACGCTGAGTGATTTTTCATCCTTTTTACACAGCGACCAGGTTTTTGACGCATACTTTAGGACAGGAAGTACCGTTGAGTCGAAAAGGTGGGCACGTAGTCGGGTGTTCTTTGTCCTCTTCACTATATACCAGATGCTCTTGAAAGTTTCCCAAGCCGCTCGTTTCCTTCTTATCAGTTTTGGAGCTAAGTAGTCGTTCAACATGTTGATTTCCTCACCTAGGTAGACATAACTGGAGCATTCAGAGATATTCGCTCCATTGACCGTGAATGGGGCATTAATAGCGTATTAATAGCGGAACTTATTTCGATTGATATTAAAGGTGGCTTAAAATGAAGCTGACGTCCGAAACGTTATCTTGGGGAACAACCCTACGTTTTTTTCACTCGAGTAGCTTTTGTTTCGCAGCCATTGGAAATGGATATTTTTCATGCCAGGTTCAGCGATTCGTTCCTTTCCTCTTTTCCTGTGCACACATTTTTAGCCGTACGGTGCATGTTTTTGATAAGTGCTTTTTTCATGCGTGAAGGATGAGAGGAGAGGTAATGAACTAGTTTGTTCTTACTTCTTGGCTTGCGATACCATTTGGTTATATAACCACTTACTGAGAGCTTTATTTGGATGTTTAAGAATGGAAGCCAGTTCTCGGTTGGTTTTTCCCGTGTGGATTTTATACACTCTGACTGTCTATTTATCAATTCAAAACACTCATACATCCGTTCTGGTGTGGAACAGACGATGAGCAGTCGTCTATGTACCGACAGTAGAGTGAGAGTCGGCGATCGGTAACTGGAGGTTCTACCTTAGGCAGTGAAGACGATGGCAAGGCTTGGTGCTACTCTCTGTCCTATGGCCAACCCTATAATTTGGGCAAAATATTTTGCAGACCATTTAGAGTTTGGGCAACTAAGACACTGTTTTAAGAGAGTCATTAGTTACGTAATCGACGAGCTCTACTTTTTCATTTTTTTTCGTGCTCTACGATCAACTCAAGAATGGCTTGCGTTGCGGAGTCACTCAACCCATTGGTATAAAGTAAAGTAACATCAAATGACTCCATTACTTGTGTGCTGCTTCGTTACTCGCACTGTAGGTCTAGGAATATTTTGGTATTAGGAAGATGGGTGGTATGATTTTTAGCAGTTGGGTCAGGATAAGGTTTAGAAGCAATATTATTCTACCTGTTGGTCCGCCTCTATAACTAATGATTGGTCGAACCTTAAATGACAAAGGGTTTTGTGCGTCTTAGTAAGTAAGTATAGTACAAAACAAGTTGGACTCGTTCTCCAGCCGAGAAATACCTAAAGGCTGTGAAGCCGCTTGCCATGTTGACCAACTTTTGATTTAATTTTCGGTATTGATTTCTATATTCCTTTTCGGAGGATGGTTGATAGACAGAAACACTGGAGATGTTTTTCTGTTATTCTAACATTCCAGTGATAAGGAATAATTACAAATTTTCCACCTTCATCACTGATAATAAAAAGTTTGGTGGATTTTGAATTCAAAAACTCTCTAACCTGAGGCATACCATACTTTTGTTGGTGTGTAAGGTTGGAGATTAATTTAAGGAAAAAATTTAAAGAAATTAAAATTAAGCCCTCGTACTGTGCACCCACGCTCAGTCACAGTGGGTTCCAGCAGAAAAGTAGCGAATATTAGGATATTGCAGATATCCTAGTATATCCCAATATGCAGATATCCTAATATCCTATATTGCAAATTAAAATGTTCCACTCTTACCAAACGTGCAAAAAGTGTTTACCCAACTCTTTCATGTGAGCAGCAGCAGTACTTATATTGTGACGTCTTTGAGATTTTTTGCAACATGGGTACTTAAATGCTGTTGCGGTGCCTGGGAGATATTACTAGGGGTTGAACTCCTCTTTGTGATCACAGTCCGACACAGGGAAACACCTTCCAGCCACGATAAGGCGGTCAACCAATAGAGAGAGACTCTTGCTAACTGTAAAGAAAGTATTGTGTTATTCGGACAGCTCAGTTGATGGAACAGAATTAATTCTAGCAAGAAGAAGGTCCGCTTATACTTTCTTTCATTTCCAACGAAATAAGTGTGGTTATAAAACGTGGGTTTTAAATGGTCCGTTTAGAAAACTCGATAACAATAGTGAAACACTCCCTAACACTCTCAGACGTCAACTAGTTGCTAACTATTTGTTTGACCTTCTATGCACAGCGCAAAATTGCGCAATATGTCGTAATGCTAGAAACAGTGATTGCATGTGTTCGAGTGCGGTATATTGGTTCTCTTGTAAAGCGTGTGGGACGAGTAGGTTGGCAAAACGCACTGTTCGTTCGTATGAAAAGCACTTCAATAGACATAAACTAACAAATGCCTCACTAGGTGCGCATAGGCAGAGAGACAACGGAGATTTTGGGGCAGAAATCACTATCCTCGCACAGGAATCGAGAACTTCGGCGCTTAAAACTCTGCAAGCATTCTGGATGAATTCTGAGACTGCAAATACGATTCGCAAGAGAATACGTCGTTATTACGTGCTCTTACACAATAACTCTATAACTGTGATCGATATTTTAGTATGAGAGAGGCACATTTTCCATGCTTTTCAACTCTGCACCGTTTTTTTCCACGTGGACTTTCTTAGTGAAAGGCTCATCAAATAGGTGACTATTTTGTTTTCGATCGATTAAAATCCTGGTTTCGCGGCTTTCTGTAGGGGTTATGGAGGTGTTTGATTGACTACATTACATTGCTATTTCCGGCTTTTGATGAGGGCCATATCTACCGAAGCGTCAGGTTTTTGTGAATAAAGAGTAAATTAACAGTCTCGTGTCTGTCCGTCAAGAAAACACCGAACTATTGATCAATATCAAGGTTAATAGAAGGTTGGTCTTAAGAATTACAGCAAGGATTTTATGCGCTTAAGTCTAACGAAGACACTGACTTTTGAATGAGCTGTGAGAAAATGAAACTCCACAGTCAATACCCAATTTTCTTAACCAGCTTCCGAATGCATAAAAAATGCGTAAATGCAGATGCAGCGATTGGCGCTGGGGCTCTTTGTTGCCCAGAGACGCGCTTTGGATTCGATTCCGTTCAGTATAACATTTTTTACTCTACACGATCCGTCGTCACATCTACTGTTCAAGATCTCAGCGTTTCTTTCACGTTATTCGTTTTTCTCTAATACACCATCCACGTAGATCATCTTCCTTCTTTAATGCAAGTTCGCCTACTGCTAGAGGATTATCGTCTTCCGAATTTCGTTGAAGGCTTGCCGAGTCGATTTTCCGCCGAGTCCCGATATAGCCATAATAGGGAGCTCCACATGGACCTACGTACTAAGACGATCCTAAACAAGTCTGGTAGCAATTCCTCAAGAAGGATAGGAGGACTGATAAGCCCGAATAGAGATCGAACCAACACCGTGCTTGTGATGAATGGCATCACTATCACTACACTACTCGTCCCTTGTTCGTATGAATAATTGAGTGCATATTTTAAAAACCAACGTACCTATAAACTCAATAGGACTATTCAGTATTTTCGTGATATAATCAACAGTTCGTTTCTCAACCTCGTGTTCACCTACATGCTAGCTGATAATGACACTGACTTCTGTAGGATGGATTGTCCGAAGAAAACAAGCTGTTATCACTAAAAAATCATCACGAGCAGCAACAGTCCTGCACAGAAGGGCATCGCTTGGTAAAGTCGCTTCATTCAAGCGAAGCTCCACTGAAGAGGATCGCATTGCCGTGGAATTTTTATTCGCTGCCGTTTCGACATCTTCGTTTTCCTCATCCGATGATCCCAGTCGATGTTTACACCTCTTCGTACTTTCCTTGTCTTCGCATCGAGTCGGGTGTTTTTCAGTGAAGCCCGCCCAAATGAGACTATCTCATCCTGCGATGCTCGTTTATAGAGAACGATTGTTGTTGATATGACTATCCGTTGATAATAATTAGTTTTTCAACGGGTAATCGATCCCATATCACTGGTATTATGTTAACTCGCACACAGCAAGTAGCAGAACAATAACAGCTGTGGACTATCGACTCGGATCATCGGCTGTGATGAAAATGAAGGCGAACAGCTTCAGGCAATCTACTCCAATCATCGACTTTAAGGAAGATGAAGACGTCGAGACCTTAACAGAATAAAAGTTTCGTAACAATCTCGTGTATGCTGAACAAATTAAACATATCTTGATTGAGTGCGTGTTAGGCATACATAATGACTTCCATGTGTTTACCGACGAATTGATCCAGTTATACCTTTTTATTTTCTGCCTACTATAATTTCGCGGCAGGGTACTAAGCGAAATACAACCACAACGTTGCTGAGATATTTGCAAAACTCTGGACCGCAGGTGTCTATGGTGGGGAACGAACGCACTATTGTCCTTTCCGGGGAGTAACGTGTTCACCACCATAGACACCTGTGGTCCAGAGTTTTACAAATATCTCAGCAACGTTGTGGTTGAATTGATCCAGTGTTTTCTCTCCACACATACCAGTCTAGTGCTAATTTGCAAACTCTTGGAGTAATCGAGGTCTTGACTCATCCACGGTATGTGCTGGGACTAATAATCGATCCTGTGTGTATGGCAGAACACGTTTTATCACTTTTACTTAAACAAAACCAAAGAAATGAAAAGAGAGCTAGAAAGTCGAGGCATGAATATCGGTGAAGTACTAATTTCAATTTTCCATTCGTTTCTCGTGAATTAATGGATCATTTAAGGTAAGGTCTGAGCGTGCTTTTAACTTTCAGGTTATTAATTCCACTAATTTGTGTGAACCACAACCGTGTCTGCTCATTTTTAACCTGATCACCCTAAGGGCGCTTGCATTCACATCCGCCAATGCTATTTGACGTATTGCTACTGTTAACGAAGGTATTGTTCAAGGATTATGTGTGAGTAGTGTGGAAGTTTGTCGAGCCTAGAAATCCGCCTTTTATTTACGTTTCTATGTGCTGTTAAAGTTATTAAGTCGAAAAGGGGAATGCGGAGTTCATAGACTAGTCATCCCGCTCCGGATTCGGTCGTTTTGTAACTTCCTGGTGAAGGTCTTTTCTGAGTTTGTCAACTGAATTTCCGTCTTTTTTATTTATGATCAAAGACCTTCGAGAACTCTTTCTGCCTAAATTCTGTTTTCAAAGAAATCATGCTAATGTCATTGACATGAAAACGAAACTTTTCTACAGGTTTTCCGAAATACCTGTGTGCTTTTCATTCCTATTACGAGACCCCAGAAATTACTACTTGGTGGAGGTTCGGTTTTAACGCCATTAGATGAGCCGTGAAGGACAAGGTGTAAGTCATTCGGTGGTGATTAACTATTAAGTGCTTGAGTTTATTGCAAGGTGTATCTAAACACTATACTATGCATCTTACAAAGCTCTTAAGTACTTTTCCATAGCCGACAAGAAGTTTTATTGAAAATTGTGATGGCATGTGGAATGTTGAGTAAGTATTTAATGGTGTAATTTAGTTAAATAGTAATAGGGAGTGGAATGTTGGTGTAATGATAAAATTTGGTCGAAGAACGAAATAAACACCATATAAAGATTGCCAAAGTGTTGATCGCATTTGAACCGACGTCACAGAACAAACAAAGTCGGTCTTCGAACCGATCAGTATGTTCTCGCAGAAGTTTGGTTCCACGCTCGCCATAGTGCAAACGGCGCGGAAGGAATGTTCTGCTTAGTACTCGACCCCCGACAATGGGACTATGATTCGCGCCCACATGCGTTATGCCATCACGTCATAGCCGTAAACTTCGTCAAGAAGCACTTTGCTAGTAAACTACAGTAAAGTTTTCGTTTTCGTGATATAATCTCTTTGAATGAGAAGATTACTGAACGTTTGTTTTTTTTTTGACTAAATCTAAGAGATTATAAATTTATAACTAAAGATTATAAATTTCGATAGTAACTATATGTTTTCATACTATACCTAGGTGGAAAATGTTTTCAGGGTGCCCTCGCTCGGTACGTTAAACCTCTAAATTTTCTAACATTCTAGGTTTCAACAATTTTGCAACAATGTACATTGATTTCAATGAGTATGATGTAAAAAAGGGGCTGGGGTGGCGCGGTGAATAGATCTACTTTCCAATACACACTGAATCGGTCTCTAGCTCCAGCTGGTGTTCCTCGCTAATTATGCCTTACACCCGTCCTGGTTCGGTGAATTGGTATCACAATCCCCTTCAGGGTTAAGAACACTGGCTTGCCATCGCTGTGCCTCTGCAAGCCGTTGTATAGACCAAATATGGACTTATTCACTTCAACGATGTCCCACAAAATCGACACCTCCTTTAGGGATCGATCTACTCTGGACACTTTAATCTTTATCCTTTAATTAGTTTCAAGTTGGAAAAAGTGTTTTAGAAGAATTCCGCATATCGTTGAGGCAATGGGGAAAAGTCTCTCCAGTAAGCCCTGAATTCTTTGGTACTCTAGTAATAGAGATAAAATTATCGTCTTTTACCTAAAAACCAGCTCCGCCTTGCATAATATATTAATCGCGGCCAGAGGAGGGATGGAGATGATATACGTCGGTGTTCAACGTCAATACAAAGTGCACACTCTTCAAAATAAGTTGCACTGCAACGAATATCCCGCTCCATTAGCGCCATTGAAGGAAGCGTGACGCTGGCAGCGATTCAAACGGAGATAAGCAAACGAGTTATTCGCGAAGTTCATGAAGAATTTTGTAGTAAACAATTACATCACACAATAATAACAAGTAATTATTTCGCGATTAAAGTTTAAAGTCAGCGAACTACACATGGAATATCACCTGAAACCGTACAGGATCACTGTGAGCATATTCTACTATTCCATGGATTGAAGCACGTTTTAACGCCTTTATTTCCTTTCGTTCCATTTTTCTTTTCCTCCTTGTTTCATTAGTTTTTTCTCAAAGCAACGTTTCATTTTAAATGTATTTGGCTCTTGGTCACAAAAGCACTCGGCCTAGGTCAACGCTTTCAACGTAAATAGATTATCATTCCACGACTCCACGTTTGTGAGTGAAGATCCTAATTCACTCAGTACTTAATGGTTGACTCCTTCGCACGACAAGAAGCCGACTTCGCTACATACTCGGGAGTGAGCAGATCTTCTTCTAATGAGCGCTGTTCACTTTCCTCGAACCCTCCATGTATTCTTGATACGTGTGTTTTCAGGACGATGACAAAGGCATTGTCTACGGCTAATCCGAGACTTTTGCCCTAATTTCGGAGCTTGACCACTTCGGAACATCCGAATTTCGTCAAATAAAACGACCTCATTCAGATTCTTTGTAAATCTTTCCCGTTTTTTTCAGTCTAATTACAGTCCTGAAACATAGCGTGGGCTTTACTAAAATTTCGCGATAAGCTGAAAATTACATTATTCTAAAAAAGTTATGGCTGATTTTTAGTGATAGCTTTGAACGACAACTCCTTCCATACGTAAGAGTAGCAGTCGATGAAAGCGTTATTGAAGCCTTCATATTTTCAGCTATAACGTCTAAATTTCCTTGTTCGGGTAACTTAGATATCTTTGTATCACACTCTACCCATATCCATACCTATATTATTTTTTAAATTGTTATACGGTCTCATATATATATATAACATATATATATAACTATAATTATATAATATAACAATTTGCAGAACCCAGAGGGATAGAAGGCTTGGTGAGCCACTGCGGCGGGGATCGATACCACTTGTGTGTGCCGCAAGGGGCACCTTCGAGCATTGCGCTACACGCACCCATATATGTATATATACACATATATATATATATTGGAAAAGGTTAACGCATTGGTTAGTGATGCAGTCGATCAGGAAACAAAAGCCCTAGTTCGAACCTCGCCCCAACGCTGTGCTCCAATTCACGTGGTGAGCCTTGCTAACTCCAAAATTGCACGGAGAATTGACCCGACCTGCATTTTACGACATTCACAAACGAAGACAAAATCCTTAATCAGCCGCTGAAACAACACACTAAATGTACGAAGACCGTTGTGGATGTTGGATGCGAGGAAGCTAATCGCGTACGAGAAGTTCTGAGATCAGCACAGTAGATGTGAAGGTCGTGTGAAAGGAAACATATGTGTCAAACTATAGATCGTTTTAGTATCAGATTGCTCGCTAAACCACAATAGTTGAGGTACTTGAGAAAGCAGTAGTTGGTTGACATTATTTTCGAAGAGTATGGAGGGTAAGGCAGAATTCAGTAGCCCAATTCGTTCAACTTCTGCAAAGTTAATTCGCAGTTTTCTTGATAAGTACGTACCAGGTTGTTTATGTGTTATGTAATATATATATATATATATATATATGTTTATACTATTTACCACAATTGCTAACGTTTAGGCTTATTTCGCCTTCTTAAGAGCGTGGAAAGGTCAAGTTAACAGCCGTATTGTCAGTCAGACACATCTGTAACAACGGAATGCTCATTGGAAAACACATAGGGAGCGGTGACTGCGTGGTGAAGCTGTTTATATCAAGTGGTGGTAAAATTTAGGCATTTTCGTACCTCTATTTAGGTTTTACCCGGCTTTTTATCATTTTTCTGCACCATCCTTCGAGGTACAAATTCAATTTCCGAAAGGGTTCAGGAGCCTTATCTTTCTCCTTTCTCCAACAATTGTCTTCTGAGTCGTTGACTGTCATTTAATACTCATTTTCTCTCATACTTCACAAGCCGATTAAAGAACTGGTTGATTCGTTACCCAAAAACGCGAAGACATTTTTCGCCAATTGTTCTCCCTTGGAGTTGGTCTTTCCATCAATGCTACTTTTTCAGCTTTTCAGTGCTTTCCAACTAATAAACATTTATTAATAAGCTGACGTGGGCTTTTCTTGCAATTCCTCGACTCGCTTTTTCAGAGCTCGGCTCTGGTTCACGCCTTCGTCGTCAATTGGTCATTGACGTCTGTCACCTCTTCGTTAGGTCTCACACGTCCGCTAGGAATCCTTGCTAACATTTTTACAGTTTATGCTCAGAAGCGTTTTCTGCCTAATCCTTTATTGATATTCTACATCGCTACTGTTGCTTTGTGTCCATGTTTGAACTCATGAAACAGAAGAACATGATGAAATTTCAAAGAAATTGTTTCAAATAAAGCAGTCGTCTTTCGGAAGATCTTGGAAACATTAAAAACACTGAGCAAAAAGATTACCATATTTGCATTAGCTAAATAACTACCTCTGTTTTCATTAATGCATATGAGCTCTTGAAAGTAGTAAGGACAAATAATACATCTTATAGACTTTTTATTGAGAATACTATCACTTCTATATGTGTTCCTTCTTTGATGACCTAACACGAGGTTGATAAGCAGTGTTATTCGGCCAACATTTTGACGTCTTCGTCTTCATCAGAGCCGACGATCAGAGTCGGCTGCCTCATGAGAATGAACGAAAACATAATGAGAGGTAACCTCGGTTAGAGCAAACAAATATTTAATATTTATTTATTAAATTTATTATTATTATTATTTATTTATTTATTATTTATTTATTTTATGTAGCAATTCCCAAGACCGACCTTCTGTTAGCCTCGGCTTTGATTGATAATTCGATGTTTTTGCTTCAATAAGCAGACACGAGGTTGTTATTATAGAATTTATTAGGATACAATAGCTGACGTTTCGGCGGTTTCGCCTTCTTCAGAGCCTGGAAAGGTCAAATTGAGATGCGACTACTACGCGTCTCTCTTCGATGCAAACAGGACACCATGTACGCGCAATTGAAGAAGTGCAAGTCGAAGGAATCTTATTGTGTTCAATATTTGGAGGATTCCCTTTGGAGGAGAATAGTGGGTGGGTTAATTTTGATTTGCGATTCTATTAGGTTAAATGCTAAAGTAACCTTAAGCAGAAAGTTTCAAAAATTACTACGTCATTCGCAAAAACCAGCGTCAATTAAACAAAGTAAAATCGTTTACGAAAGCTCTAGTACTAAAAATGTGGTCGATAACGTGCCTGAAAGTCAAGGGTCACCGTGTTAGGAGGCATAACTCTGCCTGATGACTCGTGCTCGCTATTAGAATTGAGTCGAAGTTTCTCACCAGCGCAACCCATTTCTAAAGAAACCTTGCGTAGGATCGCGTGCAACCTGCATGAACTCCAAGATCGACTCCGAAGCAACGCTAGAATTGAGACAAGAAGTAAAAAATAACAACGAGAAGTAGGCGCACTACCACCACCCCCTATTTCCTCGGTTATTCTTTAGACAGCAAGACCAATCAAAGACTATTAGGCTATCAGTTAATGATAAGCGTGGAGAGTTTGCAGTAATTCTCCGCCAGTTAGATGTCGATATAACGGAAAAATATCTTGAAGAACGCATCTCTTTATCGCGAATCTACTGAAAAGGAATTCAGAAGTCAAAATCGAAAACTGAACAACGAATGAGTTAAAATGGCAAGCGCAGTAGGTTTAAAACTAGCAAACATCTTGCATCTCAAGATCGAAGTGCCGACATGTCTTGTCTTATACTTACTTATCAAAACCCATTGGTTAATATCCGCTGATGATCTGGCGTCTACCGACCCATCCACCTTTAAAGTTAGACCCATCATCAGTTGCGTAGACAGGCCTACGGTTAGGATTGCTTGTTTTATAAATCTATTCCTCAACCAAAGCACATAGCAGCCCATCTCACGAACATCCAAATGTTCCTAGACCGTTTGCGCAACGCGCGTTCCAAAAGCGTGTACGTTATGGAGTCGTTCGACGTTACCGCCTTTTACACTAACGTGTCGAATGACTCCGCAATGCAAGCCGTCCGCGAGCTTCTTGAGCAACACGAAGGAGCAATTAACATGTATGGCTTCGATTCAACAGCTTATGGTCCTCCTAAAGGTCTGTTTAAACTGCTCGATCTTCAGATGGACCAGGAAATATTAAGCGCAAACTAGAGGGTTGGCAGTGGGACAGCGACTGGCACCAGCCCTTGCCGTTACCTTTATGTCTAAAGTGGAAGCACCAGTAATCGATCTCACGCCATTACTCTACTGTAAACATATAAGTGATTGTTTTGTCATCTGCTTCACACAAGAGGAGATAGACAAATGCTTCGAGTTATTGAACGAACAGTCAGAGCACATAAAATTCTCCCGTGAGAAACCGAAAGAAAACTGGCTTCCATTTCCAAACGTTCAAATCAACCTATCCGAAAACGGCTACAAGACGAAATGGTAACGAAAGCCAAGCAGTAAGAATACAGTGGCTCATTACCTCTCTTCCCATCCCTCACTCACTAAAAGGCCACTTATAGGAAATATGTTTCGAACCGCCACCAGCGTGTGCACAGGTAGAGAGCAAAAGGAAGAATCGCCAAATAACCATTTCAAATGGATACGAAACTATAGCTTCCCGGTATAGGCTTAGAGGAAAACCCACACCCAGAGCGATAATTCTAGCGAAAACAAGGCTCCGTTCCTCTTGTCTTTTATTTCAAACGAAATAAGTGCAGCTATAAAACGCTGCTTAATAAGGGCCGGTCTAGAGAATTCCGTAATAGTGATAGAAATACCACCGGACACTCTAAGACGCCAGTTAGTTCGCAACCGCCTAAATGACCGTCTATGTATAAGGAAAAACTTCATAATTTGTCCTAACGGTTGAGACAGTCTATTTGATCTTTTGTAAAACGTGCGGGGACGAATACGTTGGGTAGACGGCTCTGCGTCCGCATAAAAGAACACCTAGTCGATAAATCTAAATTAAAACCAAACACTCCACTAGGCGCGCATAGGATGCAGGAACACAACGGAGAAGACTTTGAAGTAGGAGTCACTATCCTCACGCAGGAATCGAAAACATCAGCGCGTAAAACTTTTGAAGCGTTTTGGATCAATTCCAAAAATTCAAAAGTGAACCGCAAGGAGGAGTGCCTTGTCATCACGCGTGACTTGGCTCCATACCTCAGGCTAATCCGACGACCTGACATGGACACAGTTATCGCCCGTGTTTTACTCTATGCGGTTGCTATCCACCAACCAACTTAAATACTTACAACAAATAAACGGTAGGTGTTTAAATGAAGCTGTTTCTTATGCGAACACAAATTTATTTGTTAAGTTTTATCTACTAGGGTTATGAAAGTGTTTGGCTGAGTAGATCGCTTCTCAATTTAACCTTTCCAGTCTCGGAAGAAGGCGAAACCGCCAAAACGTCAGCTATTGTATTCTAATAAATTCTATAATAACAACCTTGTGCGTGCTTATTGATGAAAAACTTCGAACGCGCTATTGTCCTTTCCGGGTTAAGATTGTGATTTCGGCTTCAGCCTCAGCTTAACTAGGTTCGTTGCCGATTTGTGCTCGCTAGATCAGTCCCGTCGACGGGTGATTGCTGATCGCACAAGATCAATAGAACTAGCTAAGAGACAGGCAGAACGAAGGACCCGCATGGTGTGGTGGTGAACGCGTTACGGAAAGGACAATAGCGCGTTCGTTCCCTACTGCAGGCACCTGCGATCCGGAGGTTTGCACATATCTTAGCATCATCTTAGTTGTAATTTTAATTTTAAAATAAAGTCTGTCTACTGTCATTCCTTTTCGTATTGTTCGAGGCTAATCCCCATACGATATTAGTATCCTCAACAGATGCTGAAGGTCACCACTCGATATCAAAAGGAAGAAATTCTTCTTGCATAAACTCTTTAACAAATTATCCCGTAACCACTGGAGCACTAACCTAATTCACTGTATTCCATTCATTTCTCCCAACCCGTGTGCAACTCCTCCCACCCGTGACCTCGTGTTATTTTCGATATTTGTTTGCTCTTGCCGAAGTTAACTCTTATTATGTTTTCATTCATTAGTATGACTTTTTCAAAACAGCGCAATTAAAATATTCATTTTCATAAACAGAAGGGAAAGACTCTTCAAATGACTGAGAATAAAATCACCTTTTTTCTGATCTAACAGAAAGGATTTGTTTTGCATCAAATCTGCAATGATAAATTTTATAAATGAATTAAATATGATTATATAAATAATAAATAAATAAATAAAATTTAAGCAAAATTTTCTCAACGAGAGCAGTGTCAGTGATATTAGGTCTTTCCGAAATTAATGTCCAGATTCACCCTGTATTGTAAAGGTGGCATATCACAGCTCAAAACAAACTTTGTCAATCGAAATAGACCTTTGCAGTTTACATATTTCTTAACGAGAAGCAAGTTTATCTATACCTGACGCATAAAATTCTGAATCTCTGAAAGCCATAAAGTATGGAAGGTAGTTGTGGTCTCGGTTTGATTTCCGAAGCATTTCTCGTACAGAAAGTTGCCAAGATGCTTGAAGAAGTGGTGGCCCTCATGAGAGAACCAGAGTGTATGGAGTGTAAATGAAGGAGTGTTTCTTGGCCAGCTCGTTCAACTTTTACAGCATCGGTTGTACAATACATCGCTACACATTATCGTTCAGAAGGATTGGTCACTTTCTGTTGACTAATGCGGAGCACATCCGTTGATCTTTCTGGTGCATAATGTCGATATGTTGAACATACTCTGCTGTAATCTTTTCTCCAAAGTAGGGCAAGTTGTGATGAACTAAAACGGCAGCAAAATCAGCAAATGGTCAGTGACGGAGCTTCATCGTGGTCGAACCAGTAATCTGATCGCAGCAGGTTACATTTTAGTTAATTCATTTTCTACACCACGTTCGCTTTCTATCATTCACCTTTCTCATTCTCATTTTCTATTTCACATTTACTTTGTATTATTCATCCTTTTCATTCTCTTTTTCTATCCCACCTCACAAAACGGTAGAAAAACAAGTCGTTCTTGTTTGCACAGAAGAAGCGCAAACGGCATCTTAAAGCAGCGATTTCATTGATAGCTGTTCGATTTGTTCCAAACCATTTCAGTCTTTTTCCACTTTGCAATTTCTTAGATGCTCCGAAATAAACGAACTGCGTCTTTGAGTACCTCTGCAAGATCTCGAAGGACTGCATAAATTCACCCTCATGGAACCGCTTAGTTCATCGTCATCATTAGCAAAAGGGCTTCCGTTATCCCCTTCATTTTCAAGGTCAATTTCGCCACTACGAAATTTTTCATACGCACCTCCCACTATGCGTTCGTTAACAGTGTCTTTTATATCTCATTGATGTTGAAATTTGTCAACAACACAGTTTGTATTATAATTCAATTATACAGAGCCAGAGTGCATAAAATAGGCATAAAATAAGTCTGGTACCAATTTGGCGACCCCGGAAATATGGAAGGCTTGGTGGGCCAGGGGCGCAGGGATCGATTCCATGTGTGCGTTGCAGTGCGCCTCCGGCCACTGTGCCACTAGCGCCATTTCAAAAAAAAAACTTTAGTGAATCAAAATGAAGAATAGAGTCTTAGTCTTCATTATTTTTGCTGCAATCTAACAAGAAGGTTTACAGCAGAAACTATTTTTTTTTACCTGCTCACCTCCATCAGCTACTTTTCCGCTCATTTTCTTCAGTGTTCTATTCACGATCATTATCTCCATTCCAGTCAGATCCAATTGTTATATCATTGCTTAGACAATTCAATAAAGTACACCACAATGCCCTTTTCCCATATTATTAGAAAAACAATGCAAGCTGCTGTTCACAATGAGCTCTCATGAATAACATTAGGTTGTCGCAAAAAAACTTTATGACCTTAGTTCATCGAGCTTTCAATACTAATCACTGTCTGTTTAAGGTTTGTGCAATGAGACTATTCGAAGTCACATTAACTTCATCAATCAATTTCTATCTATTTGGTGCCCTATCGATTATTTTCAACGCCACTTTAATCTATGTACTTCTTAAACGCTCATTGACACCTATTGGCACATACAAATACTTGATGATCGCCTCATCTCTATTGGATGTTTTGTTCAGCTTCACAACTATTTTCGCCCATCCGGTACGTTTGCAAGGTTTTCTTCTCAGATAAATAAAGGTAGAGCAATGGGACCTAAAATAATCGAAGAAATTGGACGTGGCCTTCTTTAAAAGCTCTCAGCCATTTCAAAAAGATGGAAAATTCTTATAAATAAGCAAAACAACATCGTAAAGCCTTTTCATGCAAGATCTTATGAGGAACGCACCCCATCTTAGTAAAGTTTCTGTGAAAGATTACTGTAACTGTTTTTAATCGACTGACCCATTTCGAATCCCATGAATGCTTCAGTGTGAAACAACACATTAATCGATCATGACTTTCTTTTAACAGTACTAAACGATATATATATACATATATATATATATATATATGATGAATGATGAAGCTTTCGGCGTTGATCAATCCCAGAGGGATGCGCTACGAATTCGACTTCATTAAACATCGTTTGAAGGTGATTGAATTCATATCTGGCCTCTACAATGACTCACGGTAGGCTACCGATGTATCGAACCAGTGCTGCTATCCTCCCAGACAAGTCTGGTACCAATTTTCCGACCCCAGAGGGGTGGGAGGCTTGGTGGGCCATGAGGGCGTGGATCGATTCCACGTGTGTGTTACAGGGCGCTTCCGACCACTACGCCTCAAGCGCCCTGTATATACATATATACATATATATATATATATGCACGTATTTATATACATATATGTTTAATTTTTAAGACAGTCTTCGCTTTGAGACAGTTGGACTCAGTACTGATCATTGGAGACGGTTTCATTCTACCGCGACAATTCACTGTGATCGCCGTCATTTTATCTCTGCTCCTACTTTACCAATCAATCTTGATCCCTCCATGTTTATTTATCTTTCGATATCTACAAATATGCAGGTAAGATGGTAAACGTATTAGTCTTTTTATTTACATCTAATTTCATTTAATATTTTTTCATCCACTGATGTCACTTTTGTTATAAATTCTTCGTTGTTTAAGGCCAATCTATTTAAGGTAAGGCAGAAACGTAAAAAAAAAACTATATTAGAAAACAATGTAGAGCAATATGTTTAGGTATTTTAAGGATTTTCCAAACTTTAACTTATTTCTAAGCTTTTGCTTACTAAGCTTAGCTTCTGTGCTTCACATCGTCATATGTATGCTTGCACTTGTCATGCCCTAAATCAGTCTGTTTTCCAGTGGTCTTTACTTCTTTCTAACAATTTAGGTCGATGTTCCTATTACATAATGGCGGTCGGCTTCGTTACCTTCTCATCATTCCAACAATCATTGCTACGACGATGTGTAGCCTGTTCTGTGTAGCCTCATGGCCAACCTCGTTTGATCACAGTGTCTTCGATGAATTTGTTATCAACACCACTAGATCAAGAGTACCGATATTTTTTGTGGCTTCTCTTAGTGTGAGTACATCTTAAGAAGGATTTCACCTTTAACAGTTTGTTAGCAGAGGAATGATTCAGTTGCTACGAATATAAGTTGTTATCGTTCCCAGGATCGACTTTCTGTTAACCTCGGCATTGGAATATGAATGTGTCGTTTTCTTGTTCAGCAATCGCGAGGTTTTTAAACAGCATACATTTACTTCCACAAGAAACCACAATGCAATACAACGCTAGCTGACGTTTCGGCAGTATCGCCTTCTTCAGAGCCTGGAAGGGCATGCTGATATACAATCTACAAGGCAATACAATACAACGCGAGCTGACGTTTCGGCAGTATCGCCTTCTTCAGAGCCTGGAAGGGTATGCTGATATACAATCTACTAGGCCAAACGCTTCAACAACACTTACACAAAGACGAAAGGCTCTTCGGCAATTACACGATCAACAACTTCTCGAAAAACCCACCGCTTTTTCGTGGCTTCCAATGAGGAAGTTTAGAACAGCTGATTAT
>UYYA01000273.1:0-78016 GCA_900624975.1 Angiostrongylus costaricensis
TCAGCAACGTTGTGGTTGTATTTCGCTTAGTAACCTGCCATGAAAATTATAGAAGGCAGAAAACAAAACGTTAAACATTTCTCAGCATTATTGTGGTTGTATTTCACATAATACCCCGCCAGAAAAACAGCATTAGGTCGTAAACAAGAAGTCATACAATAAGCATTTTTATGTTATACACAGGGTTCAGACGTTCATAGAAACCGTTAAAGCTTAACTGATGGCGTGCAGTGCAAGGTGAGAGTTCAGCAACTACCACAGATTTCTCTAGACCATTTTTTATTTTTATTCTTTTTAATGCTAATATTGTTTGTTTCCTTCCCTTGCAGTTGCCAGTTAATGACAATATTGATTATTCTTTCTCTTCATGTCCATATAACAACCATTGATAATGAGTCACCTTTATCGACTAATTCATGCGGGCGTTCATTCACTAACCTTTCAATGTCGTCTGGTTTGCCCAATGGCTTCCATTCATTAATGTGCAAATACCCGATCAACTGGTCAAAATCAGTTTCCTCGAGCCTTCCAGTAATGCAGTGGATAGGGTCGAACACATTCAGCATAGTAGCGGCGAGGTTTCCATGGCACTACTTAACGCCGAAGGAACACTGGAGTCTAAGACATTGGCGAGAAGATACGCATCCTTTCAGTTATTCACCACACCTCTTCCTCTTTCTTTATGGTTTCAAACTGCTCGCTATTCACCTTTCGTTTCCTACGTAAGTAGTGTACGACGGTAGTGTTGGCTTGACAACGGCGGAGGAGAGGTGAGGGTTCATTTGGTTCTGCAGGCATGAATGGAAGCGTTATGGAAAATCAATGCCGTTGAATAATTTTTCGCTCAGATTAGTTATAGATTAAGTTTTCTGTACTTATCTTCAAAACCGATCACTCTTTATTTTACCTAGTAAATATTCGATGTTATGATAACGACTTCATCATCAATGCCAGTAACTTGATCATCAAAGACCACTGTCATACTTTCCCATCCAGTTTTTCGCGCCGCTAGCGATAGTGACGCAGAATATGATAATTTTGGTGATGGTGCCGAGCTTTTGGAACTCTACTCTTCATATCTCTATGACGATGATGTTGTGATACTCCGTTAGATTATTAAACTAAGACGAGTTTGTTAGAAAACTTCATTTGCTTGATGTTCCGAGCTCTTCGTCCTCTTCAGAGTCGAAGTGATTCGAGTCCACGGAGCCGTTTGCTTTCGTGATGGGGGTTTTCGTTGTGTCGCATCCACTGGGGTCGGTTCTAAATGGACTGATCACCTCTCGAATGAAGAGGATTTTTCGCTCTGTGGAGCGTTATTATTGGGAAACGGTGTTAACCAATTATTGCCATCAGATATGATCTGTTTTTTTGGTGGCGATGTATCTAAGGTAATGCTTTAAGTTTTATTTCCTCGCTATTCTTTTTTCATTGCGAAGTACTACTTGGTATACAACGACAAGGATGCTGAGATATGAACAAAATTCGGAACCTCAAATGTGCTTCGAACACACTACTACTCTTTCCGGAAGCTCACGTGTTATCCACTGCACCAAGCGAGGTCTTTGCTTTGCCTTTCTCTTAGCTAGTTCATTACTCTGATTCGTCCGGCAGTAGTCGGTATTATATTAGCTAACGCCCAGAAAATCGATGTTCAAAGGTGTTGTGATATAAGGGCAAAACTATTACCGTAAAGTTGTCCTACGAGATATCGAAAACGGACTTCTTGATTATCCAAAGCTTTTGGAGGAATGGGTAGTTTGTATTCTCGTGATAGTTCAGTGAATCCACGTCATAGTTTGAACGTGATTTATCATTCTAAAACCGTTTCGAAATTCAGATTGCGACAAACAATACTCCTCATTTTGCTTGTTTTCTCTTAAGATAGTATCTTTCTTTTCTTTAAATTGTCACTGTTTTAAATTCCTTTACCTATAGCTTCCGTTTTTCCCTTGCACGTCTCAACTGACGTTCTCTGCGGGTTACTGAGTTAAATTCATATAATTTACTGCAGATCGTTTGAGACCAATGTTTTGCAAAGGTTGCACTCAGATTGGTGAAAATTATAGATAAAAACACTTCTTATATTGAAATATGTCAAACTAAATAATTGCGAACGCTTCCCTTCTATTTGTTTTCTTAGAAAAAAGGAAGAAAGAGGAAGAAAAGAAAGAAAGAAAACGTAAGAAAAAGAAAACACAAAATAGATGAGTCTGAAGCCGTTATGTTGAATGTCTCACCAATCTTCGTTAAATGTTTGTAAGTACTAAAATAGTCACAAGATGCTATATCCCAGCAACTTTCATTACTTACTTGGATACTCGGACGGTCCACCTTCCCGAGCTGTGCGGACCCCAGCACGTATGCCATTCGTTCCTTTCTCTCGCAAACGTAGTCCATGGTGGTGGTCTTGTTCGAGCATGGTGGCGCATGAGAGTCTCGTACCGTGATCTGTAAAATAACTACAGCTGCGGGTACAGCTGATTAACTTTGTTTACGAACACATCTGTCCAACGTGTAGGTAGCCGTCCTAGGAAACGTTTCCATTCTCACGGAGTCCAGTCTACAGTTATTTTCCACCATCTGTCGTCTGTTCTTCTCATTATTTGACCGTTCCATCTACGTTTCGCTGTCGATGTATATTCTCCTGGATCTCGAAGATGTGACAGATTTCGAAGGTCAGAGCTTCGCATTCCGGCTACATATTGAGAGCGCCGCATATTTTCCGAAGACACCGCTCAAGCGCTCTGTGATTAGTTCGAAACATTCTTGACGTAGTTGAAGTATTAACCCACGTCTCTGCAGCATAACAGAGCGCTGGGAGGACCATAGAATCGAAGAGATGAGGGCGGTTTTTCGGGCCATTCAGTTGGTTGCTGGCTTCTTTGAGAGGCCTGAATGCGGCCCAAGCTGCTTTTCTTCTTCGGTCTAGTTCCTCTGTCATGTTGTTTTCCATGTTCATTGATCGCCCAGAGGATCGTACGAGGTGGCCTCTGCAATGAGAGAGCCATCCAATTCAATTTTTCGCCTTCGCACCACGGACTTTTCATGAACTGGGTCTCCTTTCGATTTATGCGAAGTCCGATCTTTTTCCGCGCTTCGTTGAGCTCGTTGATCATCACCTCTGCTTCGCTAGCACTTTTCGAGAACATGACAATGTATTCGGCAAAACGAAGGTTTGATAGGAATTCTCCATCAATACGTATGCCTTTCTCATCCCAATCGAGTGACTTCATTATCCACTGCAGTGCGGCACTGAACAGCTTTGGCGATATTGTGTCGCCTTGTCGAACTCCTTTTCCTATGGATATTATAAGAGGTCAATGGAAAACCTGTATATTCGCAGTGCAGTTCGGATAACAGTAGAACAGAGTCCTTGTGTAGGACGGGTCCACTCCTTGGTCGACGAGCGCTGATAGGATTGCATTCGTTTCAACACTGTCAAACACTTTCTCATAGTCGACAAAGGTTAGGACTAGAGGCAAGTGGTATTCCCGACAAATTTCGATGACCCTGGACACCGTTTGGATGTGGTCCATACAGCAAAATCGTTTTCGAAATCCTGCTTGATCGACTGGTTGCGCCTCATCCAATGTCCTTTACATGCGCGAGAGGATAATCTTCGTGAAGAGCTTGTAGAGTGGACTCAACAAGCATATGGGACGATAGTTACGAAGATCCCTTCGGTCTCCTTTCTTGGGCAGGATGACCGTGCGCGACGTCCTCCACTAGACTGGGAATTTTCCCTTTTGGAGGTAGCCTGTCATATGATCTGCGAAAAGTACATGTAAATTGTGGCCTCCAGCTCTAAGGAAATCGGCAGTGATATTATCGGGTCCTGGACCTGTGCCTCTTTTCTTGCTTTCTATCGCAACTCGAACCTCCGACGGAGGAATTTCAGGTGGTTTTTCCTCAGCGGGAATATTAGGACCCGGAACGTGGATTGTGGAACGGAAAAGGTTGGTGTAGAACGTTTCCGGTATTAATTCCTTATCATAACGGAAAGTTTTAACGATCCTATCTTCTTTCATCAGGGCTGACAACGCAACATTATAATCACACAAGTTCCGACGGCTTTTTTTAGACTGCCTCTTTTCTATGCTGCTTCCAGTATTTTCTTCTGCTTTTACCGTTTTAGATCTTTCTGCAAAGCTCTTCTGCAGCTGGCATTTATTGCTATCCATGTTAAACGTGTTGAAGTAGGATCAAGCTTCAGTTTCTTTCTCTTTTCAGACAACTCCTTAGTAGTGATGGAGATGCGATCTGATTTTCTTGCTTGAGGAACTGAGGCGAATTCGGCACAGCTTTTCAGTCCCTCGACAAGCAGATCGTAGTCTTCGGTTGGGCCCTCTTTAATTTGCCAGTCACGTTTGAACAGGACTTCGTTCAGAACGTTTTCAGCAGCTGCGTCGGTTCGTGAGTAGCAGTTGATGATAGTGATCTTCTTATTATGCGACAGTTGAAAACGGAGGATGGCTGTGCGAGGAGAAAGCAATTATAGAAGACAGAAAACAGAACGTTAAACATTGTGATTTCAACTACAGCCATAGCTTAACTGCGTTCTATGCCGATTTGCGCTCCCCAGATCAATCCCGCTCACGGGTGATTACTGCGGCAAAGATCGATAGAAATAGCTGAGAGACAAGCGAAACGAGGGACCCGCATGGTGTGGTGGTGAACGGGTTACTCCCCGGAAAAGACAATAGCGCGTTCGTTTCCCACCATAGACACCTGCGTCCAGAGTTTTGCAAATATCTCAACAACTAAAGAAAATGCTGAATGGATTGGTTTCATTAAATGAGTCTGTTGGAAATTTAGTTAGAACCACTGTTACAGTATATGCAAGTGTTTCCTGTATCTTGTTTATTTTTCAAGTGGCCTAAGTCTTAATTATAACTGATAACTTGGAATTGTACGGACTTTCGACGTGTTAGGAATCTCGAGCAGTTCTGGCGGAAGGCCACGTGGCGCGTGTCTAAGTGGAAATGTGAGCCAGTGAAGTACGTACGGTCAAGTAACCCGAAAGTTTGCAAAACATTGTGCAGAGTTTTCTCCAGACAGTGTGCTTCACTTTTGTTTTGGACAAAACGAGTAGCTTATCAAAAGTAGCCGTTACTCAAACGTGGTGGCAGCAGTCTACTTACAAGCTATCAGAGTGGGTGATTCTTAGCAAAAGGCGTATAGAAAGAACGCCTCAAGCCTCTGACACCGTAGCTTTGAGTAAGAAAATTGAGAAGAGTTTGCTAAAATAGTAGCGTTTTCTTAAACTGCCAGTGTCGTAAAATTTTACGATGACAATGATAGCTTTTATTCACTGCCTATTACAATTTTTCATGGCACACTACCATGTGTGATACTATCACCATGATGCTGAGATATTTGCAAAACTCCGGACCGCAGGTGTCTGCGGTGGGGAACGAACGCGTTATTATTCTTTCCGGGGAGTAACGCGTTCACCACCACACCATGCGGGTCCTTTGTTTCGTCTATCTCTCAGGTGGTTCTATCAATCAGTGCCATCAGCAATCACCCGTCAACAGGATTGATCTGAGGAGCCCAAATGGGCAATGAACCTAGTTAAGCTGAGGCTGTAGTCGAAGTCACATTGTTAACTTCTATTTACTGCCTATTACAATTTTTCACGGCAGGATACAAGGTGTAATACCGGAGTTTTGCAGATGCTGTGCTAACATTTCACACCTTGACATTGTTAAACTTGTCACTTTATTACTTTTGCGCCGCATGTAGCATAATTAATAGAGATGCCTCGCAATCCACATGTGGTTGGCTAGATCGCTCCCAGGGCAGATCGTGCTTTCTATCACTCTAAAATTGGGTAAATTGGTACTGGACTTGTCTGCAACGATAGCCTCACCGACTTGATACATCTGTAGGCCACTCTATAGGCCAAATATGCATCGAGTACAATGAATCGTGCATGCGTCAAGGATTAATCAACGCCTAACGTTTTGTCCTTCTATCCATCATCCTTTCCTGCGTAAAACATAATGCACTTTATTCTTTTATCATTCATTATTTGTGCAGATCGTGATGCACTATATATATACATATATATACATATATATACATACATATACATATGTATATATATATACAATTTCAGTAAGTAGCATAATATGTATCGCTGTCACGTCACCCTCGTCACACTGGCAATGACGGCAATAGCGCTCATTGGCATGTTCACCAGTGAGTTATTAAGCTGTTTATGAAGGCTTTTTCCATTTAAAATGAATGTTCCCATCATACAGGGCATCGTTGGACTCTAGATTTTACTCAAATTGACGATTTCAGTGGTCATTCATAGTTTCGAATCGACAAGGAAGTACATCACTCATCGCTAAGTAAAACATTGTATGATAGATTTCTCTGTTCAGCATGTTTTGTTGACGTAGATGATCATCTGTCGACGTATGCAGTTTTTCCCGAAGATCAACCAGTCAACTCTTTACGTGCCATCATTGTCGGCGACACAGGCGGTAAATACTGTCCAGCTTTTTTATCTAGCTGTAAATCAATACCTATATCCTGAACACTGCTTTAGCATTGTATGAGATTTTCAACATTAGTGAAAAAAGAAAACTAATACCATGCACTACTTCTTATATACGCAGAAAATAGATTAGTAATTTTTCCGTCATCCTTACTTTTTTTTCGTTCATTCCCCTTTCAATCATTCCTAATTCTGTTGGCAAAGTGAGTGCGTGGAAACGTATCCGCTTTGCCTACATCTCTTTATAATTCACTTATGATTGTTCCTATTAGCGGAAACGTGCTAAAATTTTTAGGAGGAATGCCTAAAAGTACATTTACATGCAGGTTTACCAGTATATCCATACTATACCTACGCACAATCGAAAGTTGCTGGAGCGATGACCGACCTGGCCATGAGAAAGAACGTACAGTTCATCATCAACGTTGGCGATAACTTCTATTTTACTGGTGTCAGCAATGAGTACGACAAACGATTCGAGGTGAACATCCGACGCTTTACTTATATCTTTACGTATAAAGGAGCCATCTAATCAGCCATTATCTATTTTATCATTTTTCACTTTTTTGTAAGTTAAATGTGATTTGTTTACCAACATTTAGCTGGCGGTTCCAATTTTTGGCCTTTTTGTCAACATTCCTTGGGGGCAATACGCCATCAAGCCATTGTGAGCGATCAACGTTTTGAGAAAAGCAGATTATGAAAACAGTATGAAAATATGATCATATAACGCATAGAGGAAATTTGTTGAGGCTCTACAAAAGTACATAATGTCTATACTTCTTACGGTCATCGCCTTAAAAACTTTCCAATTATATGACCTCTGTAGGAGTCATTTGTAAGGAGGCATTGTGACCGGTGCAACCACTACAGGTGTTATAGTGAGTTCGATGAAAAATTAGACGTTGTTGCGAATTTCTTAATGAACACTCGTAACTGTGTCGAGATGGAAGCACTTATGGAAATCCTTTCAGATCCTGGCTAACAAAATGGTCCTTTATGAGTTATACATCGACTTCACAATCAGAAATGTGCCATTCTTTACTAATAAAAAAAAGATAGAGCTCTTAGCCTTGATCAACCCCTGAGAGATGCGCCATGCTTTCGACTTCATTAAGCATTGTTTGGAGGTAACTGGATGCATATCTGGCTTTTACAATCAAAATGACCTACCGATATATCAAGTCTGCGCTGCTATCCTCCCAGACAAGTCTGGTACCAATTTGCCAACTGCGGAGGAATGAAAGGCTTAGTGGGCCGTAGGCGCGGAGATCGATTCCACGTGTGTGTTGCAGGGCGCTTCCGACCACTGAGCCGCGCGCGTCCAGCAACACACGCGCTCTGTCTGTGTTGATATCCTCTTTAATGTGAACCGAGAGTTTAGACTATACGAAACCATTTTTCGAAACTACTCAATGCTACATTTGTTCATCACTAGTTTCCCTAGAAGAGATACGAACAATACTCCGAAATACCTTTTACTTTAGCGTATTTGTTGAAAGAATAAAAATAAGCGACTCATGTGGGAGCAGGGTTCAACTCTTCCAAGTTCTTTACCCAGCTTAATTTTATGAAATCTAGGCGGTCGCTCCTAGGTTGAGTCTACTTCCCTGTTCGCCGCACACACACCAGCGCCACCTGCCCTCGTGATTAATCGGCTTAAGATCTCCCACATAAGGAGGATTCGTGGATTATAGTATAGCTGGATAATTTCAATAATTTTTTTAATTCCTAAAGTTATAACACAGCTAACACTTCCATGTTTGATGTCTGAACCCTGCCATAAACAAAAGGAAGACGGAAATCCTGCGAAAGAGATGTGAGAAATACAATGACTTTTTAGTGGTGTTTGCTTATTCCAACATCAATAGAGATTTCCGAACACAGCACTGTTTATGTGAGAATAATATCCTAAGCTTATATCAGTGAAAATGGTTTCTGAGTTAGATAAAAGGGAAATAATAATAATCTAATAAGGTAGTAACCGGCTGAGATAAGAGTTGAATTCACAAAAGTTATGAGAAGGAAAACAGTGAATGTCAGGAGTGACTTATAAGGAAAAAATGGTGAAGCTACAGAAATTTAGTCAACCTTTGAAGACATCTATTCTACTGATGCACTACAAGTTCCGTGGTATACAATCGCCGGAAATCACGACCACTTCGGTAATGTTTCAGCGCAATTGACCTACACCAAATACAGTCGAAAATGGTTCGTTCTCTATTGTTATTGATTTTATTGGTTTCTTGATTCGTCTAAAACAATTTGAGGGCTTCAAAAATCCTGAGATGTGAGCAAAACTCTGAACCTCAGTTGGGTTCCGAACCCAGTGCCGAAAATGGTAATCGTGGGTTCAAAGCCTATCTGATGTTCCGAGTTTTGCTTATATCTCAAGATTCTTTTAGTTGTACTTCACATAATGCTTTGTTATTGAAGCACAATGGACAGTGAATAAAAGTTAAAACAACCACAATGATGTTAAAAGTTAAAGTAGTTAGACAGTTATGTGAAATACAGTCACAATGATGCTGAGATATTTACAAAACTGAAATCTCAGACCAGATTCGATCGCGCATTCACTCTTTTTCGGGGGATTAATTGTTATCCTCTGCACCACAAGGGCGATTCCTCTAGCTTCCTCTTAGCCAGTTTTTTACATAACAACGATATCCGGTGGCTATGAGCAGTTTTAAAACTGTTGTTCGACGTTGTCAAAAACCTAAAATCTGTTCATTGTAGGGCTTGTTATTTATTGGTCATTTTTACCTCGACGATGCACATTTTTCCTGGGTTTGCTTAATCTCTCCTAATCTAATAATCTAACTACTACCATAATGATGCTAAGATACTTGCAAAGCCCCAGACTACAGGTGTCTGCGGTGGGAAACGAACGCGCTATTACCCCTTCATTAATTCAACAATTACCAAATGAAATACCATGCAAATCCTTCACTTCGCCCGTCTCTCAGCCAGTTTTCTGCCTATCAGTGCCATCAGCAATCACTCGTCAACAGGATTGAAGGATCCGCATGGTGTGGTGGTAAACGCGTTAGCCCCGAACGGGGCAATAGCGCGTTCGTTCCCCACCGCAGACACCTGCGCTCCGGAGTTCTTCAAATATCTGAGCATCATACTGCTTCTATTTCACATAGTACCCTACCGTGAGGAATTGTAATAGACAGCAAATAAAAGCCAACATTGTTGAACCAGCTACTATTTTCGGATGTTCTAGCTTTAATAGCTCTACAATGCAATCGTCATATAGTCGGCGATACACATGTATACCATTGATGATACAAATCTACTGATAATTAGTCTATTGAAATTCTCTAACCAAGAAATTCTCTCCTTATTTAGGCATTTTCCGAACCTCTACTACAAACTATCCTTCCGCGTTAATGGAACCATAGTCGATATTTTGATGTTGGACACAGTCATGTTGTGCGGTAACACGGCCGATGTTGAAAATGGTGGTCTGGTTGATCTACTATGGAACGGATCTCATGATCCTGAAGTGCTATGATTATCTTACTTGCTTTATTACACCACCAGATATCATATTTTGTGTAGACCTCGGTGTTTTGTCCTCTCGATTCCTTTCTTCACATCCGTCATCCACGAAGCTTTTCGGATTTGCGCGTGGGTTCAGCTACTTTTTGAGTATTTGGTCTCATTCATTGATTGCCTTGAAGACTGAAGAGTTTCGCCCTCGAATCCTGGAACACCTATGCCAAAGCGTTCCCAGACCATTATCGCAGGCAATTGCCATCATTATGAATCGAAGAGAGTTCTTCAAAACAACTCTGGTACTAATTTCCCGATCTAGTGAAGTGGTAGCCTGCTTGATCCGGGATGAGCTCGAACCAGAGTCTTTACCTCTTTATTGAACTATAACTCCACCGCTACGCTTCCAGTGTTTCAGTACGATTACCGACCTCAAAAAAAGTAAATGAGAATCTATAGAACAGCTATGTTCCGATAACGGCAAGTATTTTTGCCATTTACAGGGACCTAGTGATTTCAACAAAGCTGACCACCAGTGGAAATGGATCGAGCGTCATTTGAATGCGAGCAGGTTTGAGACTAAGTTTACTTAGAAACAAATAAAGGCCAGAAGAAAAAGCCTTCTAAGTCAGGTAGAACATGTTTGATCGATGTCTCATGGAAAATGTAAGGTTTGACCCAAAAGATGAAGCATGAATCGAAGTGGGAATCAACGTTTCACGTTATTTCTAGTCCTCGTACTTGTCGTTGTTCTTGTTTTACAGTCGAAATCAAACAATAGTTCATTGATGCTCATTGCGTGGACCAGTTTTCCACTTTGAACCGTCGTTAGTGAAAAACATCTGGTTCACTAGTTACTGTTTTCAGTGCTGAGTATCTGTTCCTGTTCGGACACTATCCGATTCATTCGATCTCCACACACGGACCAACTCATTGCCTTGTTGAAAAGCTCGACCCGCTTCTCAAACGCTACAACGTCTCTGCGTACTTCTGTGGGCACGATCATACTTTACAGGTGGAGAAAGGCATTGAAGTTAAAATAGTTAGATTCTTTGAAATAGTCGAAACACTCTGAACTTCACATTGTGTCGAGGAAATTTTTGTCATATAAATTACGACGCGTGTAGCGCAGTGGTCATAGGTGCATTGCAATACACAGAGGATCGATACATGCGTCCCAGTCTCACCAAGCCTTTGATCCCTCCGGAGTCGGCGAATTGGTACCGGACTTGTCTGGGAGAACAGCAGCATTGGCTCGATACATTGGTGGTCACCGCGAGTCATTTTAAAGGCCAGATATGTATTCATTTGCCGCCAGTGCTCATTAATGAAGTTGAAAGCATGGCGCATTCTTCAGGGGTAGAATGACTAGTGGAACGTTTTTGGTACTACTTTATTTAGCTGGATTTGTACAGACAGAGCGTTCAACTTTTCAAATTCATTCGATTTTTGAAGACAAAAAAGAGCTAAGTGAGTTGGAAGATGATGCGAAGTGAGTTAAACTGAAATTAAGATTGAGCTAAGTTAAGCTGGTTCCACTCCATGCGCTCGCATGAAAGTGACATCTTCTCGAATTTTACAATTTTAGCACATTGTCTACCCCGGTGACGCTAATCATTTGATTCATTACGTCGTCTCCGGAGCTGCTTCACGCTCGGATCCTTCACAAAAACATTTGGACAGTGTTCCAAGCGAAAACCTTAAGTTTCAGTAAGTTACGTCGTCGTCAACATACTAGTTTATTATTCTTATACTGGAAATTTTGTTTGATTTTTTAAGAAACGGTCGGAATTCATTTATATTCTACATAACCGGTGAGATGTATGAGGATCTGCGATCATGTGTCGAGGTTGAAACCCATCGCGAACCCACGAGGGGTATAACCTTTGGTGGGGAGTAGGGGTTAAACCAAAAGCGACCATGTATTTATCTTAAGTCTTAGGTGACCTAAAGATTTGAATACCTTATCCCTGCTTCATCAAAATATCCTAAAATTTCATACACACAAACGTATTCGTGTCGCAAGTCCCAACACCGACTCTCTGTTAACCTTGGTATTGATCAATGTTTGAAAACAATAATGTGAATAATGTGAAATAACGAATCAGTAGTGTGAACTCTGCGCGGTTGGTCTCCACGTGGAACATTTAGTGGGAAGCAGTGAGCTTGCCAATAAGCCACATTATTTTCATTGCGAATGAAACCGATTTTTGGAAACGGCCAAGAGTTCGACGCTCTTCATGTCTTTCAAACGACTAACTAGGGTGCGTGAAAGGAAGCGTTTGGTGTATTCAACAATCTCTGCTCGAGTTATTTGACAGTTGATAGATTGAAGGTAATTCAGATCCAGCGCTAGTGGTATTATTATTCTATGCTAACTATCTTAATGCTATCTTACTTGCACACTTGGACGGCACGACCTCACTGATTGTGCGGCCCCCAGCATAATCTCCATTCCTTGGAGTTTTTTGGTTTAGCCATGGTGTTTCTCTGAAGTTCTGAGGCCAGCCTGGCCAAAGTCTTCCTCAGGTCATCGTAACCACAGGCAGTCGCCGCCCTTGTCAGAGAGAGATCTGCTGCCATGCGACTAGTTTGATACCAGGACGGTGGTGGATCCTGGTACACTCAGATAGGCTTTTGGTGAAAGCATCGGACTCCTTCTCAGCTTGGGAGGCCCAGCTGGGGTATGAATCCCCCGCTGTACATCGCAGCCCGACATCCAGGTCACCTCCCAGCCACGATGATGCGGCGAACCGTTGGGCGGAGCTTACAGTACGTACACTGCAAATATGTTTTGATCCAAACAAACCGATGTTTTTGTTTACAGTTAGCATTATTAAGCATAATGCTTGGCTTTTCAGCTATCCAACGTCCTGGAACCCCTTATCACAGCTCGGATTCTCAAAAGGTGGATTTGTCTACATGAATATCGACGAGCATCGCGCTGAGCTCGTATTTTTGAACAGTAAAGGAAAGGAGATATACCGCACCTCCATTGATCGCCGATCAATCGATTTTACAAAACAGTTTAGGGATTCCTAAACGAGTGCCAGGTTCATTTAGATCCTAAGTAATCGTTTTAAATGTATGTTGTCAATTATTGTACATATCAACAAGAACAAATTGTGAATTCTACCAGTTTTTTTTTAATTGGTGTTTAAAACCTCGATATTTACGGGGCTACATATAAGGCGAGTTTTTAAATGCACACAGTAAAACTTTGATAGGAACTTTCTATATACGCACACCTAACATGAGAGACGGTGTTTTTGTCTTTAGTGCACCTTCTTTACAGAATTACGGTAATTTTATAACTCTCCGAACCGTGCAATTCGATAAGATATCTAGTTTGTCAAAGATCTTTTGTCATAGTATTTCTGTTCTCTTTCTTTTTTGGGATATAGTACCCTGCTTAGCTCACGTACTTGATCTCCTATCTTCTTCACGATATGATAGCTTTCATGTTACCTACCGAAACTGTTTTACCTGGTAGTGATCTGAGTCTCCTAAGGTCTTCGACTTATAACCAACTAATTCACTGGCTCTTTGTCATAGTGTTGTTTTTTTACCTCATGAAAAGAAAATTGATTGAGGATTATGATTTCATTCATTCTATGCTAATTTTTGCTTGTTTGCTATCGTTTGTACTAAGAAAGCCATTCTGTGGGTTAATTTCTACGTTAAACGAATTGTTCCAGATGAATGGTTATCACACTCTGTGAAAAAGATTACCATTGAGGATTAGATAAAATGTTTACAAAGGATATATCTGGTATTAGGATTTGCTCCGATACTTTGTTTTTGATCGGCGAATAAGTCGATTTATCCTCTACGGAAGCTTTTGGATTAATCTATTCGTTCTCCAAGTTAGCTTTCTGAGGCTATTACCTTGTTTTCTATTTCCGTATAAATTGTAGCCACTGAGAATGTTAACCATAGTTACTTTCTAACTAAAGGAGCCCGTGGCACATGATCGAAGGTGCCTTGCAACACACTCGTGGAATCGATCCCCGCGCCAATGGTCCACAAAGCCTTCCATCCCTCCGGGGTCGGTAAATTGCTACCGAATTTGTCTGGAAGGATAGCAGCACTGGCTGGATACATTGTTAGGCCACCGCGAGTAATAGTCATTGTAAAGGCCAGATATGCTTTCAATCACCTCCAACGATGTCTAACGAAGTCGAATGCATAGCGCATCTCAGGAATTGATCAACGCCGAAGAGCTTCATCGTTTATGTTTATTTTATTTCCTAAATGAATTTTTACTTCACAATGCTACCTGGTGAGGCAACGGGCTTTTATGGATTTCTCTGTATTTACTACCGTTCTGTGATTTGGTGTAGTAGTTCGTTCTCGATCGGCCATTCAATCGATTAGTTGTAAGAGTAGTCGCCTGGTTTAGGAATTCCTGGCGTTTTGGAAGAATCCTAGTTGCACTTCAGTAAAACTCCTTTCTACAAGCGGTGGCGATCACCTGTGAGAAGACCTAGAAACGTCCAAGAACGGCAAAGTAGAAATTCGAATTAAAAGCAAGCTCCAGCATGCAGCATACGAGTCAAGAAGGATTATAAAAGATCCTTAAGCCTCAGCCTAATCCATACACGAAGCCGACTACTTCCATAAATGTACGGATTCAGAATAACAAAGCGAAGAAAGAGCCGGATTTCGCATATGAGCCGCTTAATATTGTGAACTCTGAGACATTTGTACATGGGCCATGTAATATACTTGGTAATCTAATCAACGTATTCGGGCTTATGGAGCAGTGGTCGGAGGCGCCTTGCAGCACACATATGGAGATCCCGCGTCTATGATCCACTAAGCCTTCTATCCCTTCGGGGTCGGCAAATTGGTACTAGCCTGTTTGGGAGGATGCAGCACTGGTTCGAAACACCGGTAGGGCACCGCGAGTTATTGTATAGGTCAGACATGCATTCAATCACCTCCGAAGGATGCCTAATGAAGTCGAATACATGGCGCATCCCTCACAGATTGATCAACGCCGGCAGTTTTATCCCTTTTTATCCTTTTATTCGAGCTCGAGGTCCTCGTTCTCGTAAACTGGAATGGAATGGAGAGCAATGAATTCAACGGGCTCAGCTCCGCACGCTGTTAGGCGTTTAGTTACACTTACATATTTTTGATGTTGGTCTGCAATGAAAATTGGTACGAAAGTAAATTGATCTGGTTGTAATTACAAGAATTCGCCGGAATCTTTCATTAATAATTCACTCTGACAGATTTTCATGAACGACTGGATGTTGTCCAAAACGTTGCTTCGCAAGGCGCACACTTTCATTATTGGTTGTTTCAAACTATCATCGTACCTTAACAAGTCTTTTTCGTGAACCCCGTGTTAGCTTAATAATGGAAAAAGGTATCCTCATACCATGCGTTTGCATGGGTTACCTTCTTTCTTAGGTTAGTTTCACAATTGCATTTGGTTCTCTTTAAGTAAAAGTTAGATTGAACTTCTGAAACAAGACAATCAGGAAAGGAAGGCGTTCAAAGGAGAAACGAAGGGCCCCCATGGCATGGTGGTGAACATGTTAGCCCCGGAGAGGGTAGCAGCAGGTTGGATTCCCACCACAGATATCTGGCTTACATGTTTAGACATAGATGTCTCCTCATTATTACACAACCGTCGTCAACAAAGGTATTCGAGCTCGCTTGTGTATTCGCTTGAGATCTTGTTATCTTTTCTGAGAAACCGGATACCCTAACAAGCTTTTCGGCTAGATTTAAGCTTAGTTGTTGTTCTGGTTGAACCAAACTCCGATAAGGATTCTAAAGAATCTTGAGACCGTTGCGCCCCACCCTGGGCCGGCGCAGCAGTGCACTGGTGCCAGAATTGACCCGAAGAAAAAAAAAGTATCTATATATATGTAGTTATTAGTTCAATATTTATTTTTGCAAATTATGTTTTACACCAGAATTTCGGTTGTTGTCCATTCTGTGAAATACTAAAGGCTATCGCTGCTTCTGCGATACCTTTACTTTGACAGCAATGTGTATGATGACAGCAAAGACAAGTGAGGCAAACGACAGTCCAGTTGAGGCGGCCACCCAGTGAAGATCGAAGCATCGCTTGTCAAATCCTGAAATAAAAACAAATCATCTTCAGACAACACGAAGCATGTATGAATATCCAGTTCTACGGAGAAAAGTGACGCTTCAGCAATGAGCTATCACTGGTCAACGCTTCTCTAGCTCTTTTACCTTTAACAATTATCACTGCATGATCGAACAATGATGGGGAACATTCAGTCCACTGTAAGATAAGGAAAAAAAAATTCAAAATAAAGCAAAGAATGAAGGATAAAGCTCTCGGTGTTGATCAATCGATGAGGGATGCGCCATGCATACGACTTCATTAAGCATCGTTTGCAGGTGATTGAATGCATATCTAGCCTTTACAATGACTCCCGGTGGCCTACCGATGCATCGAGCCAGTGCTGCTATCTTTCTCGGCAAGTCTGGCACCAATTTGGCGACCGCGGACGGATGGAAAACTTTGTGGGCCATGAGTGCGGGGATAGATTTGTGTGTTACAGGGCGCCTCCGACCACTGCGCCATACGCACATTCTCTCAGTTGCTAGCGCAAAATAAAATATTACTCAAAAACATCTTCTGAAGCATATCCCCTAAAAAATCGCTTTAGGAAGCGCGTTTTTAAAAATCACAAAAGCAAAGAGCGAATTATATTTGGGCGAGGAATAAAATAGGTTTGAATTAAAGAATGAGAGAAGGAGTGAAGATATTCATAGTAGTAAGATAGTTTTTCCTGTGTACTTCTAGTTACCAAAGTAATATTAAAATAACTCATCACATGTATTTCTTAACTGATAGGCTAACACGAGGTTGTTAAAAAGCTTTATCTCGCTAACATTCCCTAAGTTTCCTATCAACCTGGTGTTAGCTTATCAGTGAAAAAGTGCATGTCGATACCCATGTCGAGCTTCAGCGAACGTCGGCTTTTAAAATAACTTATGTGCAGCAAAGGTGTTCGCTCCATTCAACTACACCAGCCTTAGTTCTCAAAAAAAAGAGGTGAAAAATTGAAATGAAACCGAAAATATCTTACGGAGTGGTTGAGAATCGCATGCCGGTCCTGTGCAGAGTGCTGCTCGTACTGATTGAGTGAATTCACGTCCAACCTGACGTCGTCGTTTCAGGAACGCTCCCTCAGCATCGTAAAGAATTGAATTTGGTGGAGATGTGATTAGATCGGGACAAAAAGGTGGCTGAAAAACGGAAAAACTTAGAATGAAAAGTAAAGGAAAGGTTCATTTTCCACTGCTGTTTTAGAACGTGGTTGGTACCAAACGCTGATTATCGGTACTGAGATTAAATGGAATTCGGTGTAGAAAAATATAAGGTGGAGTTATTTAAGCAAAAAAATCGGTCAAATCAAGGTGCAACGAAAATCTATAATCTGTGATGAAATTTCCCAAAAAGAAAGAAACAATAGAGGAGTTTATGAGAGTGAGGGAAGCTCGATTGCTTATTTTTAATGATCAAAGCAATCTCAAAGTGACTCATTACATTTCATTGAAAAATGAAGCCAATTTTAGGACCATTTCTTATAGCCCCAGATTACATTATATTTCTTTCTTATATTGCTCTCATTGACGGCTGATGGCACCGTTGGGCTAAAAGACAGGCTGAGAAAAAGGCAAAGCAAAGGCCTCAGTGGTGCAGTGGGCAACACGTGAGCCCCGAAAAGGTAATCGCTGTTTCCAAGCTCCACCCAAGGTTTCAAGCTTTGCTTATATCTCAAGATGCTTGTGACTGCATTTCACCTAGTACTCTGCCGTGAAAAATGAATAGGCAGTAGATATAAGAGCTGAGCTTCTCTTATTAGTCAAACTTTTTATACGATTGTAACGTGGTTGTCAGAGGTGCTTTGCAATACAAACTTGGCCGTTGATTCGACCCCGTGCCATGTGCACAGCAAGTTTTTCATCACTCCGGGTTTGGCGAAGTGGTACCAGACTTGTCTGGGGAAACATCGAGACTGGCTTAATCCATCGATAAGCCATCACAATTTAGGGTGGAGGCTAGATATGCAGTCGATCATCTCAGCGATGATGTGAACGACGCGGAATGCATAGCCCATCCCTCAGGAGTTCATAAACGCCGGACGCTTTATCATTTTCATTTTTGACATATGGTTTTAGCCTCAACAGATTCACTTACACTGGGAATTGAAGCACAACTACTAATATTTGTAGATGAGGATGGAATATCGGAGCATATCGATACGTCACATTTGATTCGCAGTCGAGTATGGTCAGGCACCTAAAGCTGACAAAAACCATAAAGAAAGCAGAAATCGCCAACTTGTTAAAATCATCTAAACCTGATACATGCTTTTTATAAAGTCCCAGAAACATTACAGTAAAGCTTACTTTACCTATTCGATTCAACTGGTAGAAGAATTGAGCACAACACACATCCCATACGTACTTGGAAACCTCTCTACGTATTATCTCAAAGCTGATTTTTGTTTATAAACAATTAAGTATTGGAGTTTGTGGGGTTCATGCAATGGAGCAATTCAAGATAGAGTGGGTGTGGGTACTACTTCCTACCTCTCCTAGTTGATTCGCTGTTAGTTGGATAATTCTATCTTCCACTTGTTATTTTGGCTTTCCTGCCAGCTCTTTCTTTTTTTTCGTTGTTGGTTTTGTCCTTATCCATTTTACAAAACCATAACGAACCGTTCTACTCTAATCAACTAGAAGCATTACTAACTGCAGAATATTAGCTGCGGGAAACAACGGAGAGAACACTTTTACAATTTACATTTGTATTTATGGAAAACCCCGCAAACTGTTTTTTTAAACAAAAATTAATACTGAGCCTCCGAAGTCGCAGGAATAACAATTTTCCGTTCGAAATGAGGTTTTCACGAAGACCATTTTTGAGAGCGGGTCGCCACCGCGATGATGATCGTGAAGAAAAGGATAGCATCATTCCTTTCTGTAGAAGAAACGTCAATTTACTTCATGTTCGTTTTCACCCACCATTAAACACTACTTCAAGTACAGCACTTAAATTTCTATTAAATTGCCTGTACTGCGAAAAATTGACCGACTGGGTAGGCTCGTGTTCGGAAAGGTTTGGTTGCACATTTAAGATTTTGTTGTCTTTGCTTCTTATTGACATGTTGAATATTGCAGGAACATTGCTTTCCTACCTTAGTTTTTCACAACATCTGCATAAGGCGGTTCACATGTTTTTGTGACCGGTAATCCCCAGATCTTTATATTAGACGGGAGATTGATGCGTGGCGACCGGGATTTTTCCAGGTCGACAGCGTTTCTTACGATTAATCGACCGAGCAGTCAAAATCGATGTCATAGACCGAATCCAAAAAAGAACAATATTAAGGAGTTGGAAGATACCTAGGATACCTAGGAAAGATCGATACTACTCTGAAAAACTGATAGAGTGAACACGCCAAAGCCTATCGAGCCACCCTTGAGACGAGACAACCCTCAGTCGGCGGTTTAGGAGAAAAAGCATTTTTTTTGTCCTGTCGTACAAAGCTCATATTTTCATTACAGTTATTCGCCAGTCACTTTAGGTCACGTGATCGTGGATGAACTCCACACTATGGACTACCGTGGCATTAGAGCAATACTTGTAACCCTCAACAAGTATTTCTAATTCTGATTTCACCACTGTCATTCTACCTTGAATGCCCACAAGTGAGAAGACGCAGTGTCGTGATATGTGTCATAGTGTGGATGAGCGAAGATGGTCAGATCCGTGGAACATCTGAAAATAGTGCAGAATTGAAGAAAATTTAAACATTCAGGACAAGGAAGTCGTCCAAAGCAACACTGTCTCCATGTAGTAGTCAAAGTAGTTTTCATACTGAGCTTACAACAGCTACGATTTAACACGGACCAAAACAAAGACTACTTCAATACGTCTATGGAAATCGGGTGAAAAACAACTTGAGCTTCTACTGAATGTTTGGGATTTTCTATTTTGCACCAACCCAATGAGAAGTCATCCATCAATTTAATAAATCGATTATCATAGCTCATGAATCATTTGCATATTTGCGTAGTAAGTCGAGGTAATACAGTAACAGCTTCAAAACGACTAAAGTGGCAAATTATTCTTAGTTCTGAACCGTTTTAGCCTACCATAGCGTAGGTGAAATCAAAAATGAAATAATAAGTGTTGTAGAAATCTCATGCCAACTGCTTAGGAACTACAATAGTGCTGAGATATTCGCAAAACTCCGGAACGCAGATGTCTGCAGTGGGGAACAAACGAGTTATATTACCCTTTTCGGGGGCTAATGCATTCACCACCACACCATGCGGTTCCTTCGTTTCGCCTGTCTCTCAGCTGGATTTCTATCTCTATGCCTTTCTATTTCTAAAAAAGTTTACACTGTTTAAAAACTCTTGGATTTAATCCGACTTGGCTCACTCTTTCCCATTTTTCGTTCGCGATTTTCTCGGGACTTGTCTGGAGGAATTTTCCCACTCACCCCAATTCGTCAATCATCTTGTGTTCGACATTGATGATATCATCCTTCACAATACAGTTCTTCACGTGAAATCCGTAGGCATCTGGAAATACTCATAATTACATCATTACTTGAGTATTTTGATGGACTGCCATCATGTGTATTGCGAGATGGCATAATACTTATTTAAGTAATACTTTTTGAATGGACAGGTTTTTTCTTAGAGTCCAAAAGAGAAATGTCGGAGCGTTCCCAGAAGATAAAACATAGACTATGGGTGAGCAGTACGAATCCGATCAGGATTTGCTGGGTTGTAAACAGACTTTTTTCCGTATGAAGGCGATCTCTGATATAGATTTGTCATCATTTCGTCTCTGGATCTCCTCTACGAAACTCCTCTTTGGCCCAGTTGGTCATTTTGAGAGACGAACATTTTTTCGCATACCGTAGTTTGACAGATCAGGAATACCGTCCAGCCACGCGGTAAACTGGTAAGCCACTGTGGTAGAAACTTCAAAAAAACCAGGTGTGGAGTTTAGAAAAAGCCAATTCTTCATGTAGATTCTGTTTTATAGGCATTTCGGAATCACTGTAACTGTATGAGCTCTTGAACAACTACGTAAAGAATTCGTATTTTAAGTTCTTCATACAGAGGGGTTTAAGTTTGAAGTTCATGCTGAAGGCAATGAGGTATAGACGCTAGCTGAATAAACCTTTTTATCAGCTTCATGCCAGCTTAATAATGTAAAAAGTTATTGTTTATTAATTCTGTGGTTAAATGACGATCGATTTGAAAAATACTAAGTTCAATTCCCATTCTATTTGTCCAATTTAGTTTTCTGCTTACATGTCTAGCAGATTTATATCTTGCTACTGGTAAGAGAAGAAACGAGGTAATTGCATCATAATAGTAAAAAAAGTTGAGGGATAATGCTCTCGACGTTGATCAATCCCTAAGAGATGCGCCATGTGTTCGATTTCATTAAGCGTCGTTGGAGGTGATTGAATGCATATCTGGCCTTTACAATGACTCGCACTGGCCTACCGATGTCTCGACCCAGTGCTGTTATCCTCCCAGGCAAGTCTGGTACCAATTTGCCGACTCCAGAGAGATGGAGGACTTGATGGGCCTAGGACGCGAGGATCAATCCCATGTGTATTGTAAGACGCCTTTGGCCACTGTGCCACACGCACATTATAATAACTGTTCGAAAAATGTTGAACACTGCTAAACTATTATAATACTACAAATCAGCCAAGAGCGAAAATTAATTGTTTGGCATTGAATCTTCTGATTCAAAGACATATGTTATATGCAAAGACCAAAATCCTTCCATGTCTTGAAGTGTGATGTAAAGTATACTTCTTTAACAACAGTTTTGTACACTTTTTACCGGTTTCATATTTAAGATGCGATGACCTCAGAAAAAAGGTTCGGTATCTTCTTCAAAAATTCTTCCAAATAGATAAAAATATCTGGAGTTGATCAGAAAATAGCTTTTTGCCATCATACTTCTTTGTCTATTAATAACTCTGTTTTATTCTTCAGAATCACCGTAACAGTTAACGAAGATATAGTAAGCTTCACATGGCGTTTTAAACCTTTGTTCTTGTGTTTTTGTACTCAAAAACACTTATTTGCATGTGCTCTTATTCCTCTTATCTTAGTTCTCTTATCCTTATTTCACACGACTCGACATCAGGGCCAAGGGCGCACCCACACCTTCATCACAAACAGTCGATAGTCTTTGTGCATTGGTGGAATAGAGCTAATCGCAGATGAGTTTGCTCTTTTGACTCTCTGATTTCTGGCAATTTGACTTTCGATCTCGAGTGGTGGGAATTTTATGTTACCCGGCGCGGGTTTGAACCCTAACCTTGCGCATATTGATCGGCACCACTACCATTTGAACATCCGCACTTCTGCAGTGAAAATTAATAAATAATTATGAACCTGACTCAGGAAGCAACTTCCATTGAACAGCTAGAGGCATCCCTATGTCCACCTCACTTACTTCTGGTCCCAGCTGGTTATGCTCATCGATGACGATCTAAATTATCATCGATAATTAACATTAGAACCATTTCCAAATGAGGAACCTAGAACAACAGAGGACTCTAGTGCATACTGTGTAACTCCTTCAAGCGTCTTTTAAAATTTTTTGGAAATTTACTTTAGATTAGCTAAAACCTGCTTTCATTTCCACCTGTGGAAGTGGTGCTTTTTGCTCGAGTTTTGTAGCGACAAGTCGAAGTCTAGAAATAGATGAGTAGAATCCCACTGGGAAAACTAGTGAACCTTTTGTAAACGAACTCTTCCAGTGCCTCCTCAATTCTTCGTGGTAGTGTCTGCTTGTCGTAGTGAATTTTCTGCTGTACACATTGGGCCATGAAGGACTGAACTGTTGATGTTCCGTCAGATTGCTCTATCACCATCACCACCTGGATAAATAAGCTTTGCACTCGCTCACTTGTCTGTTTCCTAGTGAACCGTACTGAACGCTCTTTCTATTCAGAGCAAAATTTCAAAATTCCAAGTCAGGCTTTAGAAATCCAATCCCTTCTCTAAACGGTAGAGTCACTAAGCTACAAATTATTAATACCAAAAATCGGCTTATGCAGCGATCACCTGCATGTGGTACTGAGCACGGCTATCTCTCTGATCGCCGGTGTTTTTCACGCCACATTCTAGGAATGGTAGGAAAACCTTGGGAGCGACGGTGTTCACGATGTTGTGCGAACAACTGCAAATAAACAAATAAACAATCCAAAATGAATGATATAGATTTCCGAATATTCAGGACCGAACATATGACAGATTAACAAATCTGAATGGGAAGGACTTTCGTTTTTTTTAAGAGTTTTGATGGTGTGAACAGCAATGGTTTTATCACAACACTTTTTTTAGGGAACTGCTTTGCTGTTTGTTTGAAAGCACTTTTATCCTCGAACCCACGCTCTGCTAGAGCGTACTATGATCGTCGTTCGAAATCACCGTTCGCTGTGAATGAGTGGGAGGTTTACCATATGTCCAGAATTTCTTCCAAGGCCGTAACGGTTCACTTCTAGTTAGTCTCGCGAATACAAATATCGCACTCTTCTGAACTTAGGACACCCTACTAGAAGGACCAGTCCGTCCTCGTGGGAAATCTCTGAGAGCACAGGGACAGAGTGGAAAACATAAGACAAACGCACTTCTTAGATTGTATGATGACAAAAACAACTCTGAAAAAGATTGAAGAAGTAGAAAGGTTAAACTCAAGGACGGTCATCAATCCAAGGAAGAGTAGAAAAACGTTCGGAATCACTATCGGATCTGCCTGTATTGTGAGTTTTATAAGTTAATCATGAGGATTGTACTATTTAAGATATCAAAAACCTTATCGAAGTCACATCAGCAAAGCGAGATGCTAGAAGAGATTTATTGAACCTATAGGAATCTTCTAAATGTGGAATCAACAAGGAACAGAAACTGTGGGAATCACAACTATAGGCTCACAAGATTCGTGAGAACGAAGCAACTTGCTATATAAGTCTTCAAGTTCATTAATTTCCAAACAACAAAAAAAATAAAGAAGTAGATCCAAAAATGTAAATTCCCTTTTGTAGTCCCTGCTAAGGACTTAGGAAAATTTTAAAAAATGATGGATTCTCACTGAGTTCGGCGATAATTGATGTAAAGCGGTCGATTTCGACTAGTCAACGAACCGGTCTTCTCTAACCAGGATGTTAAAGTAGTCCAAAGTTAGGACTCGTGGGAAACTACGAGTTTTTGAGAATGTTGCAAATTCACTCTACTGACTTCGGGACCCGTCTGCGGTTGTTGGCGAAAATCTGACCGGTGAACGGAAACAAAGTGCTGGCGCTGAATTCAATACCGTCCTCCTTACACACCACTCGAACCTTTCCTGAAGTATAAATTTTGTGTCCTGCATCAAATTCTTAGACAACTTAGGTTATTTTTACAACAAGTTTTATTATCTAACCTATAATTCTGTTCATGACCTCAGTTTTCCGCATAGTGCTCGTAGATCCGACAGAAGTGGTGGGTAGTTGGCTAACTGTCGTTGGCATTTCGCTGAAATACGACATAGATGTAGTACTTCAGAGTAAAAGGTTGGCTTATATCTTTTTAAAAAAGTAGTGTAAAGCAAGCTAATTAACCTAGTGAAACTGCAACCTAGACAAGGCAAAGGGAAAAAGAAAAAAATCACAAGAGAAGCTAGTACTGTGAAAAGAATTATAGGGACTGATAGGATGAATGCAAAATACGATATCAAAAATTGTTTGACAGAACTTGATCTCGACAAAAAGCAAACATTGTTCGAACTTAAGCGCACATCGAGAAAAAAACAAGAAGTACTGAAGAAGTCGTACGTTGTTGTTGAAGTCGGTATGGCTGATGTGGGGGCCGTAGAAGCCGTGGTTATTGATAGCCGCGTAGTAGTACTTCTCTCAGTTGACGTTGATGCATAACGTGTGATTTCCGGATAACGGAGTCTTGTGGCCGCCGTAGTTTCGATTCTCACTGTTGGAATTGTGTAGCTGGATGGTGTAAGCGTACTCTGTGGTGCTCCAGAAGCTGGAGTAGGATGTGGAAACGACATCAGTAGTGGTTGTTCTCTTGTGGTTGTAGTAGGTAAAGGTGGTACAGTACCAAAGGCAGCTGGCTGCTGTGGATACGTTTCTTGTGTGGAGAGAATTGGGGGCTGAGTATACGTAAGTGACAACTTTGGCCACTTGGTAGTAGTCTCAGGTACAGATTCTGTAAACGTCGAAGTAGATTGGAAGCGAGGAAGAGTATTCGGAGCCGAAGTTGTAGTCTGGAATGCATTTCATTATACAAAATTGCCAATTTTCTCGAAAACCACCACAGGTTAACTTAAACTTGTGATGGAAATTGAGAACCAATGTATTATAACACTATATTTATTTATATGGTCTTATAAACTAATCTTCTTAAGCTGACGCGAGGTTGGTACAGGTCTTTGTTGTCGTTGTCGTTGTTTTTGATGTTGTTAGTCGATGGCTGACCTTTCGGCGACTTCGCCTTCCTCAGAGCCGTGGGTCCCAGACGTAACATCACGGCTCTGAGGAAGGCGAAGTCGCCGAAACATCAGCCATCGACCAACAACATCAAAAACAACGACAACGACAGCGAAGACCTGCACCAACCTCGCGTCAACTTGAGAAGATCAGTTTATAAGACCATATAAATAAATATATCAACTATCTATGGCGAGGTTTATAGAAAGTCGGTCTTTCGAGTTATTACAACACTCTTTTAGAGGCTGCGGTAAAAGAAAGATATTGCTCAGAAACTTCATAGAGCTTGTTCATGGGTGTCATTTTTTATTGTTTAAGTAAAGTGTAGTCTTCAAATCGTGAAACTCTCTTTGAAAAAAAAGGATAGAGCTCTCGGCGTTGATCAAACCATGAGGGTTGCGGTATGCATTCAACTTTACCAAGCATCGTTTGGAGGCGATTGAATGCATACCTGGCCTTTACAATGACTCGCGGTGGTCTTCCGCTATATTGAGCCAGTGCTGCTATCCTCCCAGACAAGTCTGGTACCAATTTGCCGACCCCGGAAGGATGGAAGGCTTGGTCGGCCGTGGACGCGGAGATTGACTCCACGTGTGTGTTGCTGGGCACCTCCGACAACTGCTCCACACGCTCCCTTATATGAAACTTTCATACATCTAAATATCTACTGAATAAAAAATTGATCTCACTTGTAATGTACTGATTGAAGGTTTGGATGGAGGTGATGAAGTCGTATATTCTGGAGAAAATGGAGTGGCTATTGTTTTCGCCGTCGGGTGATAGCTCGGCACCTAAAAGCTTTCAGCTTTGCTGTCATTTCAACTGATAACATTATTTGAATGAGATGTCCATGTAAAATCGATCTTTTCAAAAAAGTTCTAGCTCTTTAATTTTGCATTTTACTGTGATTATTTTGTGGCATTTATTATCATTACTTTTTTATTTTACTTTCCACTACTTCATTTTTTGTTTTCCTTTAAATTTCTATTCATTGGTCTGAAAATAAACAAACAGTATCGGTTTCTAGTGTCATCTGAGCTGGAGGTACCCGAGTCGGAAGAGGTGGTGCAGGAAAACTCTGCGGCGGTACGAAGACGTGAGGGCCTTTGGGAATCTGAAGCACTATATTCGAAAACATTCTCGGGATGAAACATCAGTGATAGTCAAAAAATACAAAGTGTCGCCAAAATTGTGATCAAAAATAAAATGCCGGCAATGGCAATGATATTACTAACAAGTATATGGCTAGCTACAACCGCAGTCGCTCACCTCAGGATGGTACGGTTCAACGATATTAAATTCGTCTGGATAAAGAGGTTCTTGTATTTCCTGAAAGTTATACAGTCCAAGAAAAAATTTGCTAGAAATTATTCTTGATACGTTATTTTCTATACTTTCAAATTGCGCGGCGTGTGGCACAGTGGTCGGAGGCGCCCTGCAACCGACACATGGGATCGATCCCCGCGTCAATGGCCCTTCAAGCCTTTCATGCTCCCTGGGTCGGCAAATTGGTGCTAGACTTGTCTGGGAGGATAGCAGCACGGCTGGATTCATCGGAGGGCCACCGCGAATCATTGTAAAGGCCGAATATGCGTTCAATCACCTTCAAACGATGTTTAGTGAAGTCGAATGTATTGCGTATCTCTCAGGTATTGATCAACGTCAAGAGCTTTACCGTCTATCCTATACTTTCAAATCGCCAAAATTCCGAAAAGCTTCAATGTTCTCAGCGGCATTGAAATCATCAGCAAGGAACAAAGTGGAGGTGAATAAGATGAGACAGAGGACTAACGTCTTAGTAACAATTTTTCTTAAAAAGTAATAGCATTTAATAATAATATACAAGACAACATTGTTCATAGTCCTCTGGCTACACAGTACTCGTTACTTATCAAATTGCAATTTTCAAAGATTTTGGATCCATTCATGGTACCCACCGAACGTGGATAACCGTTCGTTCCTGGAATAAATTCATTACTGTAGTATTCGGTCGACGTCGGTGGCACAAAAAATTCCGAAACCAATTTCGGTGGTGGCGGAATGTAACCGAGTCGTGCAGCATCACCCTATAAAAAACGTTCATTTAAAGCCCACAACTTTTGGAGTTGATTTGGTTTTTGGTCATTTATTATTTGGATGTAGTGCAGTGATTCTGCTGCTTTTTCCAACAGAACTCCAAAAAAATGGTAATAGGTCCGCCCAACCAGAGAAGACGAGCCACCCAAGTATCCAAGTGAGTGCAATTGTTATGTCCCATAATGCACACATGATTGTTGGCCCCACCCGACTGCAGCCGAAACGAAACCTTTCGTCGTTCCGGATTTGGTAAATTAACAGCAGACTGGTTTGGGATAATAAAGACGTCGAATGTCGCATCTGTAGATCCCGAAAATTATTGCAGGAGCTAAATACTTATTATTAATTCACCTCTACGATACTACGAATGAAGTCGAATGCGTGACGATTAGCAAGGGAATCGATCGACATCGAATCACTTTATTCTTTATCTTTTACTAAAAGCAAGCATATGTAAGAAGTACAAGTGAATCTCACCTTGGCTGCATTCGAAATAAGTAACGTTGGTCCACGACTTCCATCACCTTTTTCAGGCTTATACAGTGATACCTAAACTAATAGATGAATTTATATTTCTTAAAAACCTTTTTTGCATCATGCACCGTCGTAGAACGTCTCCTTCACCTTATCTGTGTCGATTCCACAAATAGGTCCGACACAAGTTCGATTTGGCTTCAGGAAGTTGACATCGATATGCTGAGTAAACTCTTGGGGTTGATGACCAGGCGGCTGGTAGACCTAACAGAGCAATAAAGTAATTAATTCATTAGACAGAAGTGCAACGCCTAGCATACTTTTGAAATTCTGCAACTATTTATGGAATAGAACAGCGTAGTGCTTTTTTGTTTCTTTAGTGATTAGCTAACATGAATTGTACCACAACAGGTCGGGATTGAATGCCCAGCTTCACTACAAGTACATTTGGCTTCCGTAAACCCTCTAGGCCCTAAATATTTTTAGAGCTTATTGTAAATTAATTAAGCTTATTTTTTATTTTCTATTTTATTTGATCTATCTTGGTTCCTGTTGTGCTGATTCCAGCACTTCCCACAGTCGAATCGTTTCCCCGCACCCATTGTCCACGAAGATCTTCTTGCTTTTACCTGTGGCTTCGCTTGTTGCTTGAGGAATTCCATTCCACCTTGAATATTGTAGAACGCTGATCGAGCAATTCTCCCTGGAGTCCTGAGAGAGCAGACAGGAGTGTCTCCAATTCGATTGCAGAGAGTGATTTTTTCCCAGAAAAGTTCGGTACCAATTTTCTGTCCTCGGAGGGATAAAAGATTTGGTTGGGCTTGAGCGGAATCGAACGAGCACTATGCTCGTGATAACGGACATCACTACCATTGCGCTAACCGCCCCCAGTTAATCAAATTACATTTGTTATTTATTTTCATTACTGTATTATTCATTATTATACTTATTTATACTTTATTACTATAAATTAATGAAATTATTAGTCTTTATCAACCTCGTGTGAGTTCAACAATTTAAGCGCATTTAGAAATAATTATATTGATTTGTGACAATATGGATAACATTGTAAACAGTTAGCCACTTAGTGATGTACCGATATCCAAGCCCACTTCCTGAATTATGAGATGAAGCGCCAACTTAGGAATTCTGATTTCTTATTTCTTAACAGCTGTTCACGAAATTATAACTTCGAGTGTTATCCTACTAATCTTAACATTAGAGCGTAAGGAATGAAGACGTGAAGAATAGGAACAAAAATTATAATAGATGTTAATGCGGCATACCTGTGACAAGGCGGGTCTTGGGAAATAGAATGACTTCTCGTGTTTAACATAGAACGAATTCGGATCGGCAAAAGCTGTGTCCGACCTGTCCTCCTTTGGGACACTTTCTAAATGTTCCTGTGCACTTTCGGATACAGTTGACATTTTTGGCAGGGTGCTGTTGTATAATGTGATATCTGGCATAAAAGTCGTTGCCAGTGTGGTCGCAAAGTCGGAAGTTGTACCCTGGCTTATGGCCGAAGAACTGGTAATATCTTCAAGATTTAGGGTCTCCAAATATCTTTCTAGCGAAGGGTTTGTTTCCGTTTTTGTTGATATCAGTCGTGGCAAGGATGTATTTGGCATGATGAATGGATTGCTTTGCGAAATAAAAATTGTTGGCATGTCGCCAGTATAGCTAGAGGAAAAATCCTGAGAAATAGTGGTGGTTGGATTAACCCATTCTTGCGTAGGTTGAGGTGGCACAGGTCTTGTGAAGTGGCCGCGTTCGTGAACGGCGTCAAACATCTCTGGACTCACCGACGGCTGCATAGGAATCACACCTAGAAAGAAACCTTAATATAAGTCAGCAAATCCTCCACAAAGTAATTTCACCACATGGCCAACTTACCGTGAAAATTTTCCGGCTTGACGGCTGGCATCATCGGTATCTTCTGCGTGAATGCCTTAGGTGCGTAAGCGCCTTGTGGTGGAATTGGTCCACTTCCTTGCCAGTATGGTAGTGCATTCGATGGAACGTACACTTGCTGCCTCACGTTATCCAGTGGAGAAAATCCAGGAAGTGAAGGATAGACTGGTGGCTTAGGATGTTGCTGTCCATTGTAAAACGGAAAGAACCTATTTGAAGTGGGGGCAGGGAATCCCGTAGCTGAAAAGAAAAACCGTGAACCGTCTTCAAGAAAAAAGAAAGTTTTTGTTGAAGAAGTCACAAAAAGATTTGTTAAAAATGATGGACTTAAAATTAACAATTCCCTTCAGCAATAATGAAAAATCTTAAGTACTTTTAAAAAATATTAAATACAAAATATAAAATAAAAATATGAAATCAAGTAGAATTTGCAAAAGCTGATATTTGCAAAGGTGAGACTTATAGTTTCCAGATGTTATTTTAAAATGTTTTGATTTTCTCCACCACTGACAATTCTACTTCGTTTCTTCTTAGGACGACTTAGTCTCAGTCTTTATATAGGATGGTATAATACATAAGGCGTTACAAGATTCTCCACGACTTCGTAGATTAATGAGGAAATGTATAGTACAAACGTGGTATAAAAATATAACTAAGGAATTACCTTTTTTAGGCGGCCTAAAGCTCTGACCGAACTGTGGCTGAAATGGCTGGTGATTTGGAATGAATTGAGGTATGAAGTTTGGCTGGAAGTTATTGGGCGAAATTGGCTTAACCGGTTTAACTGGTCGATAATCAGGAATCTTGTAGTCTTCCGGTCGTGTATAGTACGGTTGCCGAGCAGGATATTCGAAGAAGCTGCAAAAGCATTAGCAGAATAATAGTATAAAGGTGTAAAGAGTTTGGTGATGATCAATCCCTGTGGTGTGTGCCATGTCTTCGATTCCAGTCGCAGCTTCGTAGAAATGATTGAATGGATTCTTGGCTCACAGAATGAGTGTTCTGCGAGGGTTCACCGATTTGTCAAGTCAGTGTTTTTACCCCCTCAGACACGTGCTGTACCAATTTTTCGACGCCGAACGAATGAGATGATCGGTGCGCCCGCAGTGCGGAATCGAAGCAAGCACCATGTGTGTTGCAGAGCGCTTTTAATTATTGCGCTATATATGTCCTAGTACTAGAAATTCGAACTACTTTTTATTAAGCAATAAAAGAAAAAAGCGTTCGGCGTTGATAAAGCCCTGAGAGGTGTGCTATATATTCCACTTCATCAAGTGACCTGTACATTGACACGCAGTGGCCCACTGATATATCTAGTCGTTCCCCACCATAGACACCTGCGGTCCAGAGTTTTGCAAATATCTCAGCAACGTTGTGGTTGTATTTCGCTTAGTAACCTGCCATGAAAATTATAGAAGGCAGAAAACAAAACGTTAAATATCTAGTCAGTGTTTCTACTCTCCCGGAAGAGGTCTAGTACTAATGTCCTGACTCTGAAAGGATGGAAGCTTGGTGAATGTGCGGCTCGGAACTAAACCCATGTGTACTGCAGGGCACCTCTAACCACTGTGCTGCACGCCCCCACTTGTTTTTCAGTTATCTCATCGAAATGCGGGGTACATATGAAACAGCACATCTGAATAGGGTTGATCACCAGCCTCAGCTTTGTCCCTGTGCTCTATTCTAGTGATTATAACTCATTGCTTAGTTTGAAAGCAATTGATATTCTTCAAAAAATCAACTGCAACAGCACTTACGTATTTGGCAGTGCTGAATTTGAAGCTCGCTGAGTACGGGCAGCTATATTTTTTCGCACATTCGTCACCGGAGTACGCCATACAGGCCTCACTGTATCAACCACTTGAAAAATCGATAAAATCAATAGCAGTGAAGGTAGTTTTAGAAATGGTTGAGGCATAGATGGAAATGCTTATGTTCACGATCGACCACGCCCATTTCAAAGCCTCTTTGGGAAGGAACCAGATGCCTAGAAAAGATTAGAAATGAAAGACTAAAGTCGAAGTATTTCAGCGGAAAATGATTTCGACATCTAAGGGTGAAAAACCTATTTAAAATTACTTACTTTATTTTTACCAAAAACCGGGATAAAATGAAAATCGCCAGCTTCTTCAGCAATTTTCGTTTTTGTTCGGAAAACTCACCTTTTATGAACTATATGCACTACGAATATAAACATGTAAGCAGAATTAGATAAAATAGAGTGAAAAATTAAAGCAATACAAAAAACTGTTGTCTCTGGCATCTGGGTCTCTGTGCTGCTAACAATTCGCCAAAAAAAAGGAAAAAGAAAAGATAAAGGATAAAAAGGATAAAGCTCTCGGCGTTCATCAATTCCTGAAGGATGCACACTATTCAACTTCATAAGGCATCATTGGAGGTGACTGAATGCATATCTTTCCTTCACAATGATTCACGGCGGCCTAACGATGCATCGACCCAGTGCTACTATCCTCCCAGACAAGTCTAGTAAAAATTTGCCGACCCCGGAGGGATGGGGAAGGCTTGGTGGGCCATGGGAGTGGGATCGATCCCTCGTGTGCGTTGCAGAGGGCCTCCGACCACTACGCCAAACGAGACCTATAAAATAAAAGGAAGAGAAGAAAAGCTAGGTAGGAAACCCTCTCACTATTCTTCCTTCTCTTCCGTGAGTTTTTTTTCTACTAGTATTATTTTATTTATTCTATTGCTTCCACTATTACTACTACCAGTGTTTCCTTCTAGCAAACTATTTTTTCGACTACTCCCGATTTTTTAAAATTTTCTGCTATTTCCAAACTCCAGGCAATTAAATGGTTTCAATCAGATCAAAAGTTAAATTTGAAACACCTTTCTTTTTATTTCAGGTCATACTCCGTTCGATCGATATTCTTAAGAGATGTAGAGATTTCTTAATGATGCAGAAAATTATTAGTGTTGAGATTTTCAACGTTGATCATCACTATCTAAGTTTCCACGCTTCATACAACTTCAACAACAAGGGCCGATGTCAGTTTTTCTCAGCACTTCATTTTTAAAGAAAGGATAAATCTAAAAAATAAAGTACCACTTGGTTTAGTCTAAACAACAAAGTCCTGGTTTCATTCAGGTCACATGGTTCTAAATTCGGATCAGATACAGAAGCAGCGTTGTAAGCAGTCCCGAATGGAGATGTTTATCGGCTCCGACGGTTCCGGCATGGACACAGCCACGTTCTCGGCATTACGAAAGCGAAACTGGCTTGTTCGAAGTCATTCTAGGCGAAAAGAATGACAAATTCATGAAATTCAACACCGAAGGGACGGATACGTAAGAAACTATTCTACAGCGTAATGTGGAACTCACACCACTCTGCTACTCGTGACGACACTACTGAGCTTAAAAAAAATAAAAGCGTAGGAGAGGTTCATTCCCATTCACTTAAGCTCTGGGCGATTAGTTTCTATCAAAAAGTGAAAAACTTATGGAAAGCAGTGATGGTTTTAAAAAGCTGTTTCCCATGCGATTGAAAGCTGAATTTAGAGTTTTTCCGTTTGGATTATGAGGGTATTTCGCAGCTTGAGACCCCGAAGAAGGCGAAATTCGCCGAAACGTTAGCGATCGGTAAATAAGTATTGTATTAACAATGTCAGAGTCCGTGCACTGGTTCAATGTCCACTGGAATACGCACAAGATCGGGCCCTGGTTCAATCAGCCAATCCGAGGTCGGCGAGTCCATCATCCCTCTAAGGGGGACCAGACTTGTATGAAAGGACAAAATCACTGACATGATTTTACACATCGGTGAGCCATCAGAAATCGTAGTATAGGCTAGATATGCATTTAATCACCTCTGCGATGCTATGAATGAAGGCAGATGCATTGAGCACTCTTCAGGAATTGATTAAAACGGGATGCTCTATACTTTACACTTTGTCCCTTTTTTAATAGCTTCGTTGGTGTCTGATCATCAGGAAAGCAGTGACTCATAAACCGGCAAGATAAAAGATCGGTAGCCAGAAGGATATTGCGTCTTACTGCTGGATTACAGAACGAAATAAAGGCAAAAACGAATTGTCCTCAGCACGGATTAAACCTTTATCGAATTATAGTGAAAGAAATAATATGTAATGGCTAACGAAGCAATAAATCATGAAGCATTTGGCAGCCGTCAATCGTTGAGGGATGCGCCATGCATTTGACCGTGGCATCGTAAAAGTGGTCAAATTCATATTTAGTCCGTAAGGTGACTTGTGATAAACAAACAATACATTAAATAATGTTTTTCTGCCCTTCCAAGCAGTACTAATACCAACTTGTCAATCCAGGAGAGACGGAACACTTGGATTGCCCGCGGTACGGGGTCGAACCATTGACCACGAGTGTGCGCCTTAAACTACTGCTCTCCATGATTCATTGTGTGACCATAAACGAACCAAATAGAAAGAACCACTGAATGAAATAAAATAACAATGTTAGGAAATATATGGTAGAGCAAAAAGGGTAATGAAAGAAGTTCCAGTTAAAATTTGAAAGCCTAGTTAATAGAAGCTAGTAGGGTGCTTCATATAAGGTGAAGCTGGGAAAACAAAGTGGTTGGTGAAGGTGAGTGATACGGGTGGCAAATTGAATTTCGGAGATGTAAAATATGGAGAGATTGAGAGTACCGAGAAAGTGCAACGAACAATTAGGAGAAAGAGGTTACATTAGGTATTGGTGTCATAGGTAGAGGTTCCGCTAAGGCGGTAACAATAGCATTAAATTAAGGCAAAATTTGAAAAGAACTTTCTAGATTCTTATGTAAAACTGCAGTTGAGTGGTCCCAAAGCTTTTTTTATTATATAAAATGTCTTCGTCTGCTATCCAAAACCTTTATATATATTATTAAGGACATTCTTCTGTGTGACCTAGAACTGGACTATTCTTATCATCAAAACCACCCGCATTACGCAAATAAACTATTTTGACTATTTAAAAATTTATTCGGCATAGATTTTCAATACACAAGGGTCCCACCTAAAGAGATTGTTACTACAGACGAGACGTGATTCTTGTGTACAAGTTGTGCTCATAGAAGGATACGGCTTACATGAAAAACACTGCCATGGACTAACACCGGATGTCCGTGAAAAGAAAACCCGTCTTTGATGATAACTGACAGACTTGGGAAAACTCATACACAGTACTGCTTTGCTAGTGGAATTATTTTTGCAATGTAGGACTAAATATTGCAATAGCGACAATTCCTTTCTATGGTGCGAAGCCTCAAAAATTGGCCGACCACATCAGAAGACACCTTACCAAACACAAAATGGTGTTTTTTCTCTCCATGATAGCCTTCATGCGCCCGCATTGAGGTTCAGCCATTTTCGCTATATTGGTTTATTTATAGGCATATATGAGATTGTACAAAGTTTTATTATGGCATTATGGCTAACACCTTTCGCCTTCGTGATCGCAATGATTCTACTCCAGTATCCAGAACAGTTGCTTTTCTTGCGAATTCTATGGCTTATTAGGTCTGGAGGTCGAGCACAGTGGATAGAGTACTGCATAAATGAGACGGATTCATCCAGAAGTGCCTTTTTAAACAGAGAGCTTTTTGATTTATTACCATCCAATGTTATCTGTTTTCATGATGACAGAAACCTTGGTGACAATTGGAACGTCTGCCTCAGTGCAGCCAAGATACACTACAGCCGAACAGATTTCACTCTGCGGAACTGTTGACGCCTTAAACGATTCCATACGATAAACGATCAGCAGTGATCAGTTACCATCATGAAAGTGCAGCTCATTAATTTTTTAAAGCTTTCGTACTGAAATCTTCCAACAAAGAGTTTAAAAGCGTTTTCGGGAAGCTAAATAGCTTTTGATGCTTCTATCATTCTTGGTTTCCATCCCTGGGCGAACAAACAGTTCATTTTGGCAATTTGATGTTTGATTAAATCTTTCTGCACTGTTCTCTTCGTTTTATTCTCTCCTAACTTCTTTCTGTTACTTTTTCTATCCAACTCTTATTGTTCAAATATGAAATTTTAAGACTTTTTGATGCAGCATTATTCCAAATCAAATCAGATGGAAAAATCCTTGTAAAACAATTTCTCAAAAGTTACATTCTCAAAATAGATACTAAGCACGCTTCAATCGCAATAGTTAAAGCTGTCGTGAATTAGGCATATAGTTGTTGGTTCGACCGCACTTCCACCCAACCAAGCTTCGAAACCTTTTAGGGTTGGCAGATTGATGCCATACTTGCCTGGAAAAGGCTCCATCGGATCCCAAAAATCTGGCGGCCGGCAGTAGTGAAAATCAGGGAAGAATTAATAGAGTTGTCTCAGGATATTAGGCAGAATAAACTAGACCATAATTCAACTTGGGCGACCAAATACACATGTAAATTCAAAGACCATCGTGCGTTACGGGATCTAAGAAATAGAAGACAAACAACTACATGCCAATACACAGCTCGCTGTATGATCTTCCACCGATCACCCGCTTAATCGCAAAAATCGCTGCAGATCTGGCACAGCTGCATTTTTCGTGAACTTCATATTCCTTGGGTAACTGTTGAGAAACAAATGAGCAAATAAAATTGTCTATGCAACAGTGAATATCCACCATATAAATACCTTTTAAGTAGCTAAAAAAGGATTAGGATACATCGTCGATGTATTTTACGTCAATCTTTCCAGTTTCACAGCTCTGGCATTGAATCTCAGCATAACTGTCACTGACAAATTATCCCGATTTGCTTTTACCAAAGTCCGAGTTGTTATAACTCCGTTCAATGCCGATTCGTTGATGGCAGTGTAGAGAGCACGTGAGCCCTCGAGACACGTAGTCGTAAATTCGAACTTAACCTGGTGTTTTCGGTCTTGCCCTTATTTCATCATCATTACGACTGTTCTAGTGCAATTCCTTCAGGTTCAGCCTACCAAAAAGTTAAACATGACCAATAGATCATTAATTTAATATAACTTTGTCTATAGTCAACCACTATTCTTCTTTTGAATTTCTAGCGGAGAGCTTACCCCTATAGCCGGCTTTGGCTAAATCTCTCCGCCTTACAGGATTTGCTAGCTCACTTTGACGAACAACATCGTTTTGGCCAAGTCGTCAGCGCTCACATAACAAATCAGAAACAAATGCGCCGTTAATGCGACAGCACTCAGAAAAAGCTTCATAAAGGAAGAAGCGCTCGTGAAAGGAAACGCGACTCGAAATAGGCGGTCATCGAATTTCCTATTTGTGCAAGACTATGAAGATCTCGTATTTATTCTACAGTATCCCTTCTAAATATGCAAGAAAATAACTTTTCGAAAATCACCAACGCTCTCCGTAGTAGCTTGAAAATGTTGTCTTTGAGATTACAAATTAGGACAAAACTATCTTTATCTTAAACAGAAAGAAGAGATCTCATTTATAAAAGATCGATAGAACTAGCTGAGAGACAAACAAAACGAAGGACCCGGATGGTGTGGTGGTGAAGGGTGCTGCTCCCCGGTAAGGACAACATCGCATGTTCGTTCCCCACCGCATACACCTGCGGTCCGGAGTTTTGCAAATATCTCAGCATTATATACGAGTTATGTTTCGCAACATATCGTGCCATTAAAAAAAGAAAAAGGCAGTAAATAAAAGGGTCAAGATCTCATTTATAGTTCCAGGATTCTCAAAAACTTAACATCAATGACAGCAGCCGGGTTTTAACACAGGATGCTCCGAATTTTCGAAAATTTGTCAAGTATTTAGGAAATCACATGATTCCGAAGGCCTATATAGCGCAGTGATTAGCAGTACCTTGTCTACTTTGCGATACACATAACGTCGTTGGTTCGATACTCGAGGAAAGAAGGCCGTCATCCCTCACAAATTTCTCCGGATTAGTACCAGACATTCTTGACAAGATAAAGGCGCTGCATTTATATTTCATCGTATCCCCGGAGCTCATTGTACAGCGCAAATGTACACTCCAATGTGTAGCGCATCCACAAAGATTTGATGAACGCCGAACACTTTTTACGCTTCATAAGATTATACCCACTCAAACCAAACACCCAATCCATCAGTCGCTGGTAAGATGGTAACAGAATTATCTAGAGAAGTTATTTCTGATGTGCTAAGGCCAGCGAATGCTTGTGATGATGACCTAGTAACGCGTTGTCACAACTACCCCAGATTTCCAGAAGGGATTTTCTCCACCAATATCAAACGGTGTTCATAATGAAGACCTAAAATGTTCAAGACTAAGTTCGCAGAAAATCTGTGCATGTTTTTCTTCGTGGACTGAAGCTGCAAAACAACGAGTTAAATGAAAGAAGTGTCGGAATGGCCACAATAGGCGTGCAGTGCCATGTAAATAAATAATAAATACCCGCTAGCGTCGAGCTTTGAAAGGAAAACATTCCCTTCGGCTATTAACAATTATTCATAATTATATCTGCTTCGAGTTATCTTTAGCTTAATAAAATACATAATCATCTTCAGCCTAATAAAGTCTGTGTTAGCTAAAGCAGAAAATAAAAGAAATGTGATACGATCGACGAACTTCGCAAATTCTGTCCTGCAGCGGATGTGTTTATGCGTGCCTTAATTTTTGTATCTGATCTTAAGCTAAGCTTTTTCTTGGATAGTCGTCTTTTCATGAAATGTCCTCCCTTCCCGTTGGGAGCACTTTATAGGCGCGGTCACTATTTAGTAAGTTGACAAAGCGTTTTATGCGCTGATCAACTGTAGCATTGTAGAGGTGAAGCTATGCAAATTTTATATATTTATATATATATATATATATACTATCTTCTCGGACAAGTGTGCTACCAATATGGCATCTCTAAAAGGGTGAAAAGCTTGTGAGCACAAAGCGCGATATCGAACCGACGACCGACCAGTGTATTGCCAGGCACCTCTAACCATTGCGCTGTTAGCGCTGTTATTTTTGCCTTTTACTTCCATTGTTACTAATATCCTGCAATGCTTTAGCGTGTTACTGCTGCTTATTGGTGTTCTAGATTTAGAAACACGATGTACAGCAAGTTTCTTCCGTCAGTGGCATACCAAAATAAACTAGAAAGAATTCGACATTTCTAGACGGAAGTCCGGCTAAAAAGAAACCAATGCTAAAAGTTTTCCGTCGCCATGGAGGAAACGATGCTGAAAATCGAAAGCGCTTCCTAGAGGTATGAGATTGCCGACGACTGCCCGTGGTGAAAACAAGGAAGTGCCATGGCGTGGATACGACTTCTATGTGGAATTAGAGGTGAAAAAGCTTTCCAAACCAACAACAATGGAGAACGCGATGGGCTTACATCAGTCTTTGTAAAAGTGTGTCGTCTCCACCTATTTTAATTTTAGTGATATCCAAGTAATGTTAACACAATGATATGAAACCTTTTCTTTTTGGTGTTGTCCAAGATCTGATGCATACTACGACACCGGAAATTAAGCTTGAAAAAGTTGCTTTGCGAAAAAAGCACAATGGGATCATTCGGTAAGACTCGTAACAATGACTTGATAGAACTCCTTACGGAGATAGAGCTAAAGACAGCATGCTAACAAAAGAAGAAGCCCCGTTTAATTGCGCTATATACTTTTGGTATCTAATACGATTATACAAATGACGAATTCTGAATATGACTATAGACCATCCTTAACGGTACGTCCACTAGTCGTAACCTTCGCTACCGTTACTACAGATACTTCGGTCTGGAAGAATTCCAATCGCACGTCATCAAGTCCCTGCTTCTGTTTAAGACTATCGAGAATGAAGATATAGGAAATCTTTAACATCTGGGAATCTTAGTGAATGCCCGACTAGTATTCAATATGTTAATACGGGAGAGCATATGAAGCCCTCAAGTTACAACCGAATACATAAACGAATCTGAGCATTTTTTGGATATCACGCCATTTTTGAGGTCCCAGTAATGAAGATGTTCCTGTTTCTGTTGACAAAACCATTTGTTAACTTTTGTGAGGAGAAATTGAAATTACTTTAGTAGATAAGTCTTAAACAGAGCCGAAAGTACATATAGAATGGTGATATCAGCCTCGTCATGATAAAGGTTGTTTCAGAATGTCGACCTATGATTTATGTAAAAAATCGCCCACCAGTTTGGTTAAGGTGATGCGTGTAGATTTCCCATGTCTACGTTCGTGTCTGAAACAGTAAGAATAAACTGCTTCATAGCAAACAGAACCCACTATCTTCTAGACCGTTGAAGGAGCGACGAACGAAGAAATTTGTAGCTCTCAATCCAGCCACAGGATGGTTATCAATGCCACAGATAATACAGGTTTGGCAGATGATACTGGTGCGGTTAACACGCCATTCGATTCATTGTGATGGCTACGTAGTGATAAAAAGAAAGAAGAACAATGGAGTGGTGGACGGCGACGACGAAAATCCTTGAAACACCATAAACGTAGGATAGTATTTACTTGATTAGCAATGCTATCAAGAGGAAAAGGTCCTATGGATTAAACTATCAGCCCATATGATAACGCATTCAATTTGTCTACATTTATGAACAAAGTGACCGTGTAGCGCAGTAGTTAGTTGTGCTCTTCAACAGACGCAGTTTTATTGGTTCGTTAACGCTCTCTAGGACAAACCTCCCATTCCACTGGAGTTATGACCAGACTGCCTTGAGAACATAAAAAAACCAACTTAATAGATTCCCAGACTTTCGAAATTCATTGTATAGGGAAACTAAGCATTAAATCACCTCTGCGATGTTACGAATGGAGTCGAATGCGTGGCACATCTGTCAGAGATTTGCCAACGCCGAACACTTTATCATTGTTACTGCGTATATTTCGGAGCGAACATCGGTTTTAGATGATGTTCGCCTCTCTAATGCATCCCTTTCGGAATCTATGACTTTGTCGTCCCGACGAAACAACTGCCTCAAGAAATAAGTTTGAGCAAGCCGATATCGATTTCACATTTGATGTGGGCGGTGCCATTAACATCACGGTGGGCGTGGCGAGTGGTGGGTAAAAACGTCAAGATGAAGAGGTCCACTACTACTAAATCGTCCTAAGACATGGTTGATGGAGATATTTTTGACACGGATGAGGTTTGTGATCTACTGAATCCTCGTGTAAATTATTTTTTCTTTTTTCTGTTTTTAATCGTTTAGTATCATTTTGTTCTAACCAGTAGAGGCGGAGCATCATTGTTACTCGAATTCCAAATTTAAAAAAGATCGTCGTAGCGAAGAATAGTCAGTCTCTATAGAAGATTGACAAGAAAACTTAGAAATGGCAGCTGCCAGTGAAATATAAGACCAATATAGACTACTGAGAAATCGTTTAGATAACCCTAGAACGACTTATGGTCTACCGTATAACTTTGTTTTTGAAGCTGTGCTATATCGATGCATTAACCTTGTTCTTCTTCTTTTACAGATGTCTATTCACTAATTTATTCTTTTTACGGAATTACAAGATGATCCTCGAAGAACAAGCTTTGGCTCCAAACTGGTGGCATAAATAGTGATCTTGAAGTGGGAAATATTCAACGGGAAGTGGAATCAACACAATTCATTTTGTGGATATGAATATAGAGGAAAAGAAAAATAATAAAGGATAATAAGTTATTGCTATTACCACTGTCAATTCTAAAAACTCATGAATAATAAAATATTAAACGAATTCTCAGCAAAAATAGAGTTCCTGAGGGAATAGAAGTCTGCTTTGGGGGATAAGTGAGATATATCTAAAGCATAGCAAAGCCACAATCTACAATTTCCCACAGCGATTTCGTCACAGGGTTACATTTTGGGTTATAACTGAAGATAAGACTAATACAAACCGCAAAAAGAACTAGCAGTACTATTTCGCTTTTGCTCCTTCTTGTTAGTTTTCTTTCAGTGCCACTTTGATTTGTTAAATTATTTCCATTCCACTTGTTCTGGTCATTCCTTACTTTTGTTCATTTGTTTCTCGTAAAAGAACTCATATTACCTTCCTCTCTTACCTTTACTTAACTGATCCGAGGTAAAGTATCTCTGTACAAATAATTATTAGCGATAAAACTCACTGAGGATAAAAAGCGTAGTCTCTCAGAGAATTCGGCAAAGCGAATAATTAACAGTTGAAGAAGTAACTTCTCTAGTAGAGAAAAAATTCTAGAAAGAAAATAAAATGCAAGAAACCCTGAAAATACTTCGCCATCACTCCTCAGACTTCTGTTGAGAAACTTCGATGCCAATCGATCGCATGCCAACGAACTCCGTTATGTCGAAGCCGAGGCGTGCAATGGCTTGGCAAAGATCCGCGAAATGCTGAGCGTACACTAGTGAAACTGAGCCAGACATGATCATTGTAGTCGTAGTTTTATTTTAGTTCTATAGAAGCCGAATACTTCAAAAAGTATAATATTAAACGGTAATATTCTGAAAGATGAATAGAACTGAGTACAATGTAATACATAATACACCAATCTCCCTAGAATCCAAGTGAATACAGTCTGGCTCGGCTATCCCAGGACTACAGAGAGAATCCACCTGACCACCATTCAACTACACTTATGAAGAAGAAATCTTCAAGTAGTAGCCGCTACAACACGTGACAGGTTCATAGGCCGTTTTAGATGATGGATGAAAGGGAACGAATCGAATGTGAGAAGTGCTGGGACCTGCACAGTATATGTTAAAAACGGGCCGTGTAGAATGATAGTGAAAAAACGGACAAAAATATGTAGTGGTCCAATATAAAGAAAATGTAACTTCAATGATGTTGAGATATTTGCAAAACTCCGGACCGCAGGTGTTTGCGGTGGGGAACGAACGCGATATTGTCCTTTCCGGGAGTTTTGCAAATATCTCAGCATCATTAAAGTTATATCGCAATATACCCTGCTATTAAAAAGAGTAGGCTATAATATAATAATATAATATAAAGAGTAAATAATAAGCTAAAATTGTGATTATAACTACAGCCTCAGCTTAACTGCGTTCGTTACCGACTTGGGCCCTCCAGATCAATCCTGTTGACGGGTGATTGCTAATGGCAAAAAGATCGATAAAAGTAGCTGAGAGACAGTCGAAACGAAGGATCCGCATGGTGTGGTGGTGAACGCGTTACTCCCCGGAAAGGACAATAGCGCGTTCGTTCGCCACCGCATACACCTGCGGTCCGGAGTTTTACAAATGTCTGTACCCTACCATTAAAAACGGCAGTAAATAGTTAGTTAAAATAAAGAAAATGGTCCACAGAAACCTTTCTTCGGTTTCCATTCATCATATAGTGTCTTCTTGTTACTAGTAGTTTTTTCCAGATAAACATTGTACGTAATAAGTATAGTGAGGCAAATTTATTACAAGAGCTGCGTCGCACATTTTAAATGATTTCTTACAAAGAAAAGGTCTCGCGTACGATTCACTAAGGAGAAATTTTTCCGTGCAATACATTTCAAAGTCCAGAAATTGTTAATAGTGTCTATGTTCATCCATCGTATTTCTTTCACACAGCTCGTCATAACTAAGTATTTGTTCACAGCGCTTGACGATGCAAATAGTAGTAAATCGAATTTTCGAGAAGCTTCTACGTTACGCATGAGTATCTGTGAAGATATGTGTATACACGTATATATATATATATATTTACATATATATATATATAGGTATATATATTTATCTGGGTACGAATGCGTCGTTTTCTTGTTCAGCAATCGCGAGATTTTTAAACAGCACATTTACTTCCATAGAGAAACACAATACAATGCAACACTAGCTGACGTTTCGGCAGTATCGCCTTCTTCAGACTCTGGAAGGGTATATGATATACAATCTACTAGGCCAAACGCTTCAATGATACTTACAAAAAAACGAAAACTCTATGCCAATTACATGATCAACAGCTTCTCGAAAAACTCACCGCTTTTTCGTGACTTCCAATGAGGAAGTTTAGAACAGCTGATTATAGTCGCATATGGTTGACGACTGCACCATACCACATTAGAAATTGATGCGAACATACGGGGTCAGGTCGCGTATGACCTCCGGGCATTCATCTCTTCTATTCATTGTAGGGTTTATCTGGGTACTTGGATGGCCCATCTTCATTAGTTGTGAGGGCCCCAGCACAATTTCCATTCTTTGGAGATTTTCTTGTTTAGCCATTGTGGTTTCCTGGAGTCCCGAAGAGAGCTTGGTCAAAGCCTGCAGCAGGTCGTCACCATCACAGGTAGCCGCAAAACATGTGGATTAGAGGAAAATTTGCCACCATACGACTAATTTGCTACCAGGACGGCGGCGGATCCTGGTATTGGTTTACCCTTAGCTAGACTTCCTGATAGAAACGCCGGACTCCTTCTCAGCTTGGGAGAATCTGCCGGTGGGACGAATCCCCCGCTGTACATCGTAGCCCGACACCCAGGAACTCCTCCCAGCCACGATGAGGCGGCAAATTGTTGTGAGATCACCGGTAATCATCAACCAAGATTAGTAATTTCTTCAGAATTTGACCTATCTTTTCAAGTAGAATAAATATTTCACAAAAATGCACTGGCACTAGAGAAATCGACTTTTTCTCATTTTTTTAACCAATGTGTTGGCTTAGGACTTTCAATGCAAGAGGGAGCTTGCATTAGAATTCCCTATATGACGGCTTATAGGGCAGTTTTCTTGCTCGAAAAAATTCAGGCTAATGAGTTTTGATTATTTATAGCGCTAATTATTAGGACAATCCACCTTACGACATGTACAAGTAATTAAAGACAAATAAATAGGATAAATAGAGGATAAAGCTCAGCGTTGATCAATCCCTTAGGGAAGCGCCATGCAGTAGACTTCATTAAGCATCGTTTCGAGGTGACTGAATGCATATCTGGCCTTTACGATGACTCGCGGTGGCCTGTCGATGTATGGAGCCACTATTGCTATCCTCCCGGACAAGTCTGGTACCAATTTGCCGACCCCGGAGGGATGGAGAGCTTGGTGGGCCATGGGCTCGGGGATCGATTCCACATGTGTTTTTGCAGGGCGCCTATGACTACTGCGCCACACGTCCCCTTGGTAAGTAATGGTAGGAATAGTAATTTTAGTAAGAAAATCTGTTTATATAAAATATCGCTTGTCTTCAAACACGAAAAGGAGTCCACCATAAGTAAAATTTCTTTTAAATAAAACTTAAATTATTATGAATATTTAAGTAGAGTTTTAACCTTGGCAGGGTATGTTGCGAAATATAACTCGTATAATGCTGAGATATTTGCAAAACTCTGCACCGCAGGTGTCTGCGGTGAGGAACGAATGCGCTATTGTCCTTTCCGGGGAGTAACGCGTTCACCACCGCACCATGCGGGTCCTTCGTTTCGCCTGTCTCTCAGTTAGTTCTTGTGATTATAACTATAGGCTCAGCTTAATTGGGTTCAATGCCGATTTGGACTCCCCGGATCAATCCCGTTGACGGGTGCTGATGGAAAAAGATCGGTAGAACTAGCTGAGAGACGGACAAAACAAAGGACCCGGATGGTGTGGTGGTGAACGCGTTTTTCCCCGGAAACTACAATAGCGCGTTCGTTCCCCACCGCAGACACCTGGGGTCCGGAGTTTTGCAAGTATCTCAGCATTATGCGAGTTTAAGTAGAGTGCTCAAAATTCACACAAGGAGTATCTGATTACACTCTATGCCGAGTAAAACATGAAATTTTTGCAACACCACCTTTTTTGGTCCAGTGTAACACGAGCCCGTTGATATGCGCTTTTTATTCGTTTTGTTTTAAGTTTTCCACTCCTTTTTGAGCTTTTTGTAGGTCAGATCTTTATTGTTTTCTTCCATTATGTCTCTCATCATATTTACATTTAGCGTCATCTACATCTATCACATTGCGGATCCTATCTCTTCTTTACTAGACCGATTTTCACTTAAGCTCGGATTGAGCAATCCATATACTTCTTTAGATTGTTCAGTTCACATGAGGTTCCTATGCAAGTTTTATCCAGCTAACGCTTCGACTTCTTTCTCGTCGTCATAACTGTTGGGCAGAGTCTTTGGTCCACAGTCGCTCATTCTTGTGGTGTGGTCTTCGTGTCCGCATTGAGTGGAATCTTCTTGAATGGATCACTGCACGAATGGAGTAACTTCACGCGATCTGGTGAAGTACTATTATTTTGCTATGTGCCGGTTATTCTAACATCGCTACTACAAAATGGATTGTCAACATGCGAAGAAGTCATTGCCAGTCGACAATCACTCAACAAGCGCTTTGTATAGAAGCGAGTGTGGTTGCTGCATTTTAGCGATGCTCGACTCGATAAGAATACAAAGACTTGAACTAAAAGTACGAACGCCTGCGGACTATCACCTCGGATCACCGGCTCTGAGGATGACCAAGACGTCGGAACGTTATCCGAGCAAAACCTTGCACTACTCTCGTGTAAGCTGAACATTCTAAGTAAATCCATCCTTTCTCTCTTGCTGAGAAGACGAAGACGTGGAGACTTCCAGGATGTCGTCATCTTGTGCCCTTCTCATATTTGTTTTCCATTACTTACTTGACGTAATTTTCCCATACATTCCACGCTTTTGGCAAGAGCCTTCTCACTGACATCACAGCATATTGTCTCTACTTTCAACACTATCGATTCCCCAGTTACTATGCAGGGAACCGCGAAAAGCAACATCATATAAATAGTTAGTCAACGTTTTGTTTAGTTAATGATGGTCCGCCGAGAGAAAAAAATTAGTGGAACATGGCAATCATGGTAACTCTTCTATAAAACTACTTTATAAAATACAAACAGTTGTAAAAGTAATGATTCCGAAGTTTTTGTGAGAAATCTTGCAGTACTATCAATTTCTCCAGTTCCAATACACTGCTTAGCCTAGTACTGGCAACGTGAGGCATACATGTATCGTACACAACCGAACATTGTTCAGGGCTTGAGCTTTAACCTTCTCCCAGAAAACTGGTTTTTCTACAACTAACGGTGATTTTCTGTTCATTAGTGTACTTGCGGAGTTCAGAACTTTCTACGTTTATTGAAGATATTTTCCGCTGTCGCTTACATAAATTTTACACAAGGTCCTGTCAAATTTAAATATATTTAGAATTAAGACATTCGAAAAATCGAAAACGAAATTTAGCCTACTAAAATGTCCAACGGAAAAGTGGCAGCGGAAAATTAAGGATACGCTTGAGAACAACACCGTATCCTACTAGATGAAATTTTACTTGTTCATGAGCTTTCACGTTCGAAATATGAGTGTTGAGGTAAGAAAGTGGGAGGAATATATTTCACAGAAGATTAAAGGATAAAACTGTCATCACTGATCACTTCCTGAGGGATGTGCCATTCATTCGACTTCATCAAGCATCGCTTGGAGGTGATTGAATGCATATCCCTTAGAATGAGTCGCGGTGGTCTACCGATGTATCAAGCCAGTGCTGCTATCCTCCCAGACAGGTATGGCGCCAATTTGCCGACCCCGGAGCGATGGAAAGCTTGGTGGGCCACGGACGCGCCGATCGATCCCATGTGTGCGCTGCAGGGCGCCTCGGCCACTGCGCCACACGCGCCCTATATTTCATGGGCTCTAGAAATTCGGGATTTCATCATGGGAAACTAAAATAATTTCGTCCTTCGGATGGTGGCTTTTAGATCTTAGGATTTTTATCTCAGTTGGAAGGGTCTACTAAGGTTGAAATCGACCATTATTTTCACACAGTATGAATCCAACGGAGGTCATGTAGTCGCACAAGTGCTGAACACATATATCTCAGCTCAGAACGGACACTTTTCGTTGACACTCGTTTTCATACAAACAACGTTAGTATTCGTTTCGTCGAGTGTGGATTAAGGCACTAGGAACAATTTATGCAAATCTTGTGAGTTCCAGTTGTTTACCCTGTGTAAGTTTTTATTAGTTGTTCCCATGGTACAACGACTGACATTTCGATGACTTCGTTCTCTTCGGAGCTGTTTTCTAAGGTGTAAGACAGTCCATTAACTCCTTACGACCGTTTTTGCCACAAGATCCAACCAAAGACCAATACCTCCAGAAGGCTTTATGAAACAGCTATGTTTCTTCTCGCCTGGCTAATGTTTGATGTTAAACAGACAACGACACTATGACATCAAGAACGTCATGATTGTGTACATCCTTACAAATGGCGTATAGCCGCACATTCTTAAAAGTGATGTATTAAAATCCGAGTCTGCAATTATTGTGAGGATTGGAGATAGGTTATTGAGATTCGGCTGTGAACACTGTATGGACCGGAAGTAGTAGCGTTAATGAGCATGTGGAAGTTCGCAAGAAGAAACACTAAGAGTACATGAAGATACAGTCCACTCTGAGTTGATGTGGAGGTACAGCTAAATGTCCAGGGATTTAACTTATTATTCAATGCCTACTCTTTTTAACGGCAGGGTATATATTGCGGAATATAACTTTTAATGATGCTGAGATATTTGCAAAACTCCGGACCGCAGGTGTCTGCGGTGAGGAACGAACGCGCTATTGTCCTTTCCGGGGAGTGACGCGTTCACCACCACACCATGCGGTTCTTCGTTTCGCCCGTCTCTCAGCTAGTTTTATCCCTATCCTCTATACTCTATAATTTTAAAGATTTATGTCGTGGGTAGTTTTCTTCATTGCCTCAGGATGTAGTCACTCTTCCATCTCGGCGTCGTGTAGCAATCATCTTGATTTCGTGCTCGGAGATGTTCAAATGTGCTTCACAGGTGCTGAACCTCTGCCAGGTCATGTAGCAATATTTAAAGAACTCACTTTCTTTTCACATCATTGTGACTAATCAACATGTATTTTTTCGTTGACAAAATCACGAGCTTGATAAAAAAAAAACTTTGTTCGGCTAACGTTTCGGCGAGTTTGCCTTCTTCAGAGACTGATCGATTCCAGCCGATTATCCACAGTTGGTTCTTCTCCCAATGTAGGGGTCACCGTGACCGCATCGAGTCGAATCCAGTGGAGCATCGCACGAATGTAGGCACTGTTCTTTTATACAGAACGATTGTTGCTGACACTGATTATCCGTTGATAATAGTTCATTTTTCCCGGGATAATTCGTCCTTCGGCAGTCGATATCATCACCAGCTAACACAGCGAAACGACATTTCAAGAACCAACATTCCTCTAACCTTGACATAACTAATCTATTCTTTTACGTAGCAATGTTGCTACTCTCTTCATAAAATTTTCTTCTTAGCACTTTGCTATAAATTTTCGAAAGCTTATATTTAAACTGACGGTCGCTCTTGTGATTACAACCCTGCATATCATCGGAGATCCTAGAGGAAAAAACCATTTTGTAACACTACTGCAAACCGACTTCCACTTAACCTCGGTATAAATGGTCAAGTATCTTGTAATTGTGAAGCCGGCACGAGGTTGTTGCCAAACATTTATTCGGCTAACGTTCCAACGCTTTCACCTTCTTCAGAGCAGTTGATTCGAGTTGGTGGGCCACATTCGTTCGTTCGTCTTCTCGATGTGCCGTCTCCGTCTTCGTATCGAGTAGAATCTTCTGCAATGGAGCACTGCTCGTTAGCTTATCAGTTATACATGGTAAGTTGGTATCCATACCGAGATTAAGGGCACATCTAACGCAGTGGTTAGAGGCGCCCTGCAATACACTTGTGGTTGATCTCCGCGCCCCAAGTTCATCAATTTGTCTGAGAGGATAGCACCACTGACTCGATACATCGGTGGGCCACCCCGAGTTATTGTAAAGGGCAGATATGCATTCAGTCACTCTTAACGAAGCTTGATGAGGTCGAATAATACACGGCACATCCCTCAGGAATTGATCAACGTCGAGAGCTTTATCTTTTTACCGTTCCACGGAGGATAAATAAAAGTTGGTTTACAACAGTACTACTTCGCCATGTGCTACCTAACGTAATACCGGCTTCTGTAGAAGGAACTGCTTGCTGAAAAACAAATTATTATTGACGGACAATCATAATCAACAACGACCCTCCTGAATGAGAGAGCATCGCCGAGTGAGGTTGCCTGATTCGAGCGGTGCTCCACTGAAGAAGATCTAACTCGAAAGTACGACGAAAATATCAGATCGAGAATGTGAAGGACTGTGGACCATGGGCTGGAATTATTGGCTCTAAGGAAGACGAACACGTCGAAACGTTAGCCGAATAAATGTTTGGCAACAACCTCGTTTTAGCTAATTAAGGATATAAAATACATTGACAACTTTGGAGCATTGAATCTTTTTCTTTTAGCATCACCGTGGAAATCTTGTATTTTCAGTGCTCTCCCTGACTGCTGGATATTGTTCATAAAGGTTGCTTCTTTAAGAGCTTCACGTTAGAGAAGTAAAGGGATTTCGACCTACGATGGTTTTAGGACTTGTATTATCGCTTTCATTACGCCACAGCTTACCGGGAAACCCGTCGCCGTTTGGTATTGTTGGTGATCTCATTTTTTAGAGTACGTATTCACGAAGATGGATAACGGTTTTTCTTTTCTCCTACGTTCACCTTCAAATTGCGTTCTTCGCGTTAACGCATAATGTCCAACATCCAATGTTTTTTGAAGACAAACTAATGAATGCATTCAACTTTAAACCACCATATAATCGTATACCAACTGAAAATAAAATATAGAGCATTCGGTGTTGATCAATCCATGAGGAATGGGCCGTGTATTCGACTTCATTAACCACCGTTGGAGGTGATCGAAATCATATCTGGCCTTTACAATGACTCGCGGTGCCCTACAGTTATATCGATCCAGTGCTGCTATCCTCTCAGATAAGTCAGATACCAATTTTCCGACCCCGGAAGGATGGACTGCTTGGTAAGCCACGGGTGCGGGATCAATCCCCTGTGTGCGTTGCAGGGCGCCTCCGACCACTGCGCCACACGCAACTCAGAATAAATTCTAATAATTAAAAAATAAAACCGCTAGAACCTAAGATCTTCACAAACAAAAAGTCACTTTCCTTATCACATCAAACGAAATTCTGGTTCTCCGGAGTGCGTGGCACATAGTTCTCTTCAACGGTTTTTTTCTTTGTTGCGTCAAGGCTGTCGTCCAGCAGAACATGATGGTGTTTACGTTTCACTTGGCGCTATGGCTTTAAAAAATTCAAGTTTCGTGCTTCATTTTTTTTATTATGATGAATTTGTAATTCTAAGCATATCTAAAATTAATATGACGTTCTCCGGATTCATTTATACAATTAAGACGATAGGGCAAAATCTCTACAAATCTCTGAGGTTCTTAACTTATTCATGGAGAAATCATCGTCCGTTGTCAATAAACCAGCTCCGAATCGAACACTTTATAATGTTGGTTTAGCGTTTTTGTATCATTACCATCTTGATCACCGCCTTAAATTTTAAACACTTTGCCTAACTTTGCGAAGTATCCTTTCTACGTCTCATATTGACTACTTTCAACACTTCATCTAACCCTGACCCATATTTCACGACATAATGTGGGTTATACTTGCTCGAGTAACAAGAGAGACATCACCTTTCTCAGCATCTTAGTGAAAAACTCCGAAATTTGAGTCGGCGTTCTCCCGAAGTGCGCCTTATATCCCATAGAACCCAAACTAATGGCTAGTGGTCCACCAGTTGTCGCTAAAAAGTAACTCTTTCTCGGTCCATTTGATTTTGAAGCGTACATAACAATGTTCAAGTTCTTTCGCACTAAAAAACTGAAGTGAGCAAATTTCGGCTCAAACTTGGATCGACATGATGACCAGCATGAGTGTGCATCCACTCATTCTCTTTGCGAGTGTTTATTTCACCGTATACGGATGAATCCCGTTAGCATCATAGCGCATTCTATGAAAATGTCCACATTCTGCTCATGTTACGTGCTGGTTGCTGAAGCAATCAGGAAAGGCCGCGGAGCCGGGAGAATGACTGTGAAATATGGTACACGCTTTTTCCAACTACTCTTTCGGTTTCCTCGCATTATTTCTAAGCTCCTTAACGCATAACGCTCGAACGATTTTCAGCGTCCCTGCTACATAGAGAGGCGCACATCTTTTATGGACTTGCTAGTTTTTTTGACAGCAAACGATATTTCTGCGATAACTTCAGTGGTTGCTAACTGTATGAATAGTATGTATGCAACTATTTGCTAGATGCTGCTATGGTCCAGCCTTAAAACACATTGATGTCAGGACTTAGAACGCTCTTCAACTCGTGCCGTGCTTATTCCGGTATTTGTTATACCAGCACACTCCATGCAATAATTATGATTCATTGTAGTAATTAAAACTGAAGCGACAGTCAATTACCTGTCACATTACCAGGCAATGAACTCATCCGAGAAAAAGTTTTTGTATATTTCTAAGCGCAAAATAGAGATTGTTCTGCTCGACTACCGTCACCACGTCTTTTTGCTTGATAAGTTAACCACTAATCACAAAATGTACGGAAAAAGGTTCTATGTGCCAAAACGAACCAACCTTACGAGAGAACGTAAGAGAACGACCCACAAAAATCTCAGGCTGGCCACTTAGTGCTCAGTGCATCACTGTAGGTAATGCAAGCCGTTCTCTTTAATTGTTTCGTTAACCAGAGCCACGACTATTTGGATTCATTGTGAATATCCGCTCCTCGAGTTCTAGAGAGAAGTTACCATGTTTAAATAAGTGCCATTGAAATTGTCCAGCATTCCCACAATTCGCTTCACACGTAACCCCCGAGATGCATTGGTTGCAATTCTTGCAGAAGGGTTTGCAAAGGGACGAAGTTTTATTTCGACTAATTCATTTTCTCTTCAGCCCTTTATCCTGCTGTATATTTCGCCCTATTTTTTATCTAAGTGATAGCTTGTCCAATGTCAGTTGTTGACCATTACAAGTTGTTTTCGATACCTAATAATCTGTAGAAATTCTTTTTTTCGGACGGGTTCATTTTACGAAGGTGGCTATTACTTTCGAACGAAATACGCATCCTGGAGAATGTTGCAGGTGAAGAGGGTGCAGAAATGCTTCTACTTGAACGATGAATCTCGCCACTGAGGGACTCTTTCCTGAGATAGAACTATAGGTCACTGAGGAAACCTCTTCAGAGCTGTTCATCGCTCACAGACTAGACGTCGACCAGTGCACTTCAACAGAGTTTTTCTTTAAAAAGAGCTGTAAAGTCTTACTAGAACGTCTCAGCACTAAGATTGCACCGCATCTACAGATAGAGAGGGATCGCTGCAGGTATACGCCAAAAATCTCTTCTAATTGTAGCCATTTCTTAACCCTTTTATTTACTGCCTTTTTCTTTTTAATGGCAGGGTATGTTGCGAAATATAACTCGTATATATTGCTGAGATATTTGCAAAACCCCGGACCGCAGATTGTGATTATAACTAAGCCTCAGCTTAACTGGGTTCAATGCCGATTTGGGCTCCCCAGATCAATTCCGCTGACGGGTGATTGCTGATGGCAAAAAGGTCGATAGAACTAACTGAGAGACAGGCAAAACGAAGGACCCGGATGGTGTGGTGGTGAAGGGCGCTACTCCCCGGTAAGGACAATAGCGCGCGTTCGTTCCCCACCGCATACACCTACAGTCCGGTGTTTTGCAAATCTCAGCATTATATACGAGTGTAACCATTTCTAGATGAAAATTTGGGTAATTTGGGAGCGAACGTCTCCTTATAATGTGAACCAGCGCAAGGCGATTCTACTTCTAAACGACACATGACAGATTCGTCGATAGATTTTTCTTCCACCTTCTGTTATGATTCCCACTGATATGTTTGATTGTTAGTTCAATCCTTTACAAATTACTACGTCGGTCATACGTCATCGGCAAAACGAGGTTAAAACGAAGTTTATACTTCCGTATCTTACCATAACTGCAGTAGGGTAACAGGATGGAGTTTAAAAAATCCATCAATTGTTGCAATCTGTTTCCTACGTTATTTGCTTCCTTCACGCATCCTTCTTGTAGCTCATATCTGCTCATTTCGTTCACAATCAGTTTCCAAAAGCTGGCCCCAAATGCCTTTTAAATGTTCACGTTCCTCGGAAACAAAACAAAATCAGTGGAATGATAGCAGACTGAATGTAGTCGAATGTCCAATGGTTTTGAGTCAAAACACTGCAAAGCCATTCATCGCTGATTTCGTCACCAGCATCTTCATCCTCTTTTTTCTCTCTTTTTTCTGTCATCTTCTTCAGGCTGTTCATAGGGAATTATAGAGGGAGGAAATGGGACACTCTAACTTTTTTTGCCGACAGCTTCTTCGCTGCCACTTTTGATGAAGAGTCTATTGGTGTTCGTTCAATTTCGTTCGATATTCTAGCATGTGTTCCATACAATAGGGTAAAGTCTCTTCTATGATGTTTCAAAAACTCACTACCCTTTAACCTCGGCAAGACTATTCAACATAACTAGTACAAACGTATAAAACGATTCCACTAAGTAAACCATCCTCGAGCTCCTTATGTAACACGAAGGAACAACAAACGTGCGTGGCTTCTCGATTCAGCAGTTGATGACACTCTTAAATGAGTACCTGAACTGCTCAATCTTCGGATGGTCCAGGAAGTGTTTCGCACAAATTAGAGTGATAAATATGAGACAGCAACTGGCACTAGTTGGCAAGGTGTGTAACGGCTCACAGCTCGAGGACGTGAGGGGCGTTCGCGGGAGTGCGCAAGAACTATGAACCGTTTGTGAGGTACCTGTGAACAATGAATGTATTTAACTTATGTTAACACGGATAACATAATTACACGAAAGACGACGATAACACTAATGTGTCAGCGATTCACGGGCTAAGGGCTACATATACTATCATTATAACCTAAGCAAATGAATCTACAAAGTGAAATTAACGGAGTGGAATTAATGATGGGGCTGGTAAGGACGGTCTCGACGGCGTCGTTGGGTCGAATGGCGGGACTACTGGGTGTGTCCCATGGCCGGAACGGGATATGGACGCATAGGTCGCGCGCGGCGTTGCAGCCACGCGATCCCCCTCGATGCTTGAACTGTATTAGTTATACGGATAGAGAATTCTCTATCTGATTGCGGAATTCTCTATAAGGTGGAACCACCAGTAATAGGTCTCCGGCTGTCACTTTACAGTAGCCATATAGGTGATTTCTTTGTAATCGTCTGCTCAACATTAGACGATAGGGAAAAACGTTCTGAATTGCTAAACAGACAGTCAGGGTGCATTAATTTCACTCACGAAAAACCGACGAACGACTGGTTTCCGTCGGTGAACGTTCAAATCAATTTGCCCGAAAGCCGCTATATTACCAAGTGGTAGCGAAAGCTAAGTAACAAAAACATTCTAGTTTATTATCTGTTCTCTCACTTTTAAGACACATAAAGGGAGCTTGTGAGAATCATGTTTTGAACACCCACCAGTAAGTGCACAGGAAGATAGCAGAAGGAAGAATCTCTTAAATTATAGCGACAAACAAGCATTTAGATGGGTACAAAACTGCAGTTCCTCGGGGTAGGTGCAAAGGAAAACCTATGCCCTAACAACGACTCTGGAAATAATAAGGACCCGTTTATCTCACCCTTCATTTCCAACGGAATAAGTGCAGCTATGAAAAGCTGCAGAAGAAGCATTGGTCTAGAGAATTCGGTAGTAGTGACTGGAATGCCACCGAACACTCTAAGACGCTAGCCAGTTGGAAATCGCTTGTATGACACTAAGACTGATGCTTTAATGTGAGAGAATCACATCACCTATCCATGTAAATTCTATGCGGTTGACCTCGTGAAATACTCTTTGGAAAATAATGATTTTCAAACCGACAAACTAATATCTTCTTGAGTTGTTAAGCATCTTAAGCCTAGAAACTCTCTAGAACACTCATAGAAAGCGGTGAATGGATGGAAGGCGTTTTGTTTCCAATGAGATTGAATGCTTAGTTTCGAGATTTTTCTGTTTTGCTCATCAAGGTGTTCCGCTGATTAAGTTACGGTTAACTTGGCCTTTCCACGCTTTGAGAAAGCTAACATCCGCCGAAATGACAGCATTTTTCTGAGCAAAGAGTAAAATAACAACTCCGTGTTTGCTCTTCGAGAAAAAAATGAGTTAATCAACATGTATTCTTTCATTGACAAGCTAACACAAGGTTGGTTAGAAAAAGTTTAGCCGGCTAACGTCTCAGCCCCTACGTCGCCTTCAGGACCGGATTGATCCAAGTTGGTTGTCCACAATTCTTCCTTCTTCCAATGTGGATCTTCGTGATCACATCGAGTCGAATCTACAGTGGAGCATCGGTCTGATGAAGTGACATTACTTGGCAGTGCTCTTCTATACAAGACTGCTGCAATGGATAATGATTGCCCTTCGTCAATCGTTTGTTTTCCTCCGGTTAATTCATCATGCAGCAGTCGGTATCATTACTAACTGGTATTTCCGTAAGTCTGATCCTAAATTCCTCTAGCTCTTTAGTTATTAAAAAACAATTGCGACCACTTTTATTTTTAACTCTACTTATTGCTCCCAGCGGTTTACCGCCTCATCCTGGCTGGAAGGTGTTCTTGGGTGTCGAACTGCGATGTATAGCGGGGGTTTCATCCCCTGGTAGGGTCTCCCAAGCTGAGAAGGAGTCCAGCGTTTCCATCAGGAAGCCTAGCTAGGAATAAACCAATATCAGGATCTTCCACCGTCCTGGTATCAAAGTCGCATGATGGTAAATCTCCCTCTGATCCACAAGGGCTGCGACTGCCTGTGGTGGTGAAGACCTGGGATAGACTTTGGCCAGGCTGACCTCGGGATTTCAGAGAACCACAATGGCTTAACCAGCAAATCTTCGAAAAATGGAAATTGTGCTGGGGCCCGCACAACCAGTGAGGACGGGCCATTCAAGTATCTAAGTAAGTACCAAGTGTTTATTCATAGAAAAAGTTTTGTCATATGTATATTCCCTAATATAATCAAAGGTAGTGTGTCACTTATTGGGTAGGCTCTGAATTCGCCTTTTGAAGAAATATAAGCGCTAAACCCTAGTTTCCAAAGTGTGGGTTTCAAAAGTCTCATTGTTTTGAAGTGGTAATATATATATATATAAAGTTATATCCGCGTTGTATGGTGGATGGGTTTTTAGTGGTCCCACCCAATTCCTCTAGCGACCTCGGAGCCACCTCTGTGAAATGAGATCAAACGATTTCATATGGAAACTAGACATTAATTTTTTTGATCAGGATTTTTTCATGGCAACGATGAGATTAAAAAGATGCTTTGTGAAGCAACTGGTGCCTACCATCTAACTCGATTTTGCTGCCACTCAAAAGACTCTACCGTGAGAGTTGTAGCTAACGGATAGCTTATCTATTGGGCTCCAGCTCAGATGACGAATCCTCTGTTGATGAGACAGAAGATGTGACATATTTTCCGCCTAGCAGACTCGGCTTTCAATTAGCAATCTCCGCCTTAAAATGCATAGTCCCGTCGTAGTCGATTAGAATGTAAGATATCCAAGGACATCTGACCATGCGGCAACTCGTAGAGATAAGTTGTTCGCGATAGTGACATAAGCGAACATGGAGATTAGTTCTTGGAGATGGTGACATAAGCGAAGTCGTGTGTGATCTCCAGGCTCCGACCGAACTCTTGTTCGTCAGGCAGAGAACCTTCGCCAAATCCAACCTGGTGTTTAGACCGAGATAGATCTTTGCTACTTTTCTCTCTCCTCAAGGAACTTTAGCCAAAACGTTAGCATCAATTCTTCAGTGGCACCCAACCTGGACATGGCACTGTTCCTCTGCTTCGTCTGTTCACTGATACGGAGTAGGTGTTCATAGGACACTGTATTACTAGAGTACGGTAGCGTTCAATGTTGTTTGAATCTACCTTATTTTGTCGTTATTGTTGACTGCTCGCCAAGAGTGGGTGTTTTCGTACACACGCAACATCCTCATTACACATGCAGCCGCCGGGATTTGCCGTTCACTCCTGACAGTAGACCTGCTCAAGGAAACACATTACGGTCGCATAACACGAAACCAATTTGGGAAAGCTAAATTTCCTAAATATACTCGCTAAGTACACATGTGTGAAAGATTCGGGTTAGCACTAAAGCTCTTGGGAAGAATGAAAGCCACTAATGGATCATAATCATACTTGTGACACACATAATTTTCCTATCCGAAAAGAATTTCTAAACGGAGGTAGTCATATTTATCATCGTTTGTGAACGGTGTGCGGTTGATCTGATGTCGTCTTCGCGGTCTTACACAGAAACAAAGGTACGGTATTCGCAATTCTGTCCACTACGTGCTTGAAACTTAGGTGTAGAACATTTCCCTGTAAGGTTATATTTACACTTCGTTGTCCAAACGAAGTGTCATTATTGCTCGCGAAATCCAATGAAATGTCAACTGTTTTTGAATAATACGGATTTATAAATATGTCTTGTTTTACGGATGAAAATATAAGTGTGTTATTTAATGAATATATTTGTATCAAATGTTATTACTTGTTATTTAATGGCGCGTCTTACGCAGTGGTCAGAGGCGCCCTGCAACACACACGTGGGATCGATCCCCGCGCCTGTAGCCGACCGAGCCTTCCATTCCTCCGGGTCAGTAAATTGGTACCAGACTTGTCTGGGAAGATAGTAGCACTGGCTCGATACATCGGAAGGCCACCATGAGCCATTGTAAAGGCCAGATTATGCATCCAATCACCTCCAACGATGCGTGAGGAAGTCGAATGCATGGTGCATCCCCCAGGGATTGATCAGCGCCAACAGCTTTATCCTTTTTTACTTTTTATTTGTTATCTTATAGACGAATTTTCAAATATGTCTTGTTTTTGAATGAATATCGTTTTAGAAATATAAGAGCTGATCGAAAACAAATAAATGTCTTTCTACACCGTTTAGCTTCACCGATCCAATGCCCACTACATAGTAATCTATTCGAGTGTTTAGAAATATACAAGATCAGTGGCGCTACCCAGACAATGGATTTAAATTTTCTGTATAGAAAACTTCTGGGTGATAATGTTTCATATTTTTCCGCTAAAAAATCGATTTGAAATAGATTACGTGTGAGTTAGCATCAAGTGGCATCAAATTCAAACATTCTAGGAAATCCAAGGTAATCAACGGGGCGAAATATTTATCGTAACTTGTTTGCGATTGAACCGAAAATACGCTTATTTATAACAGTCAGCACCTACCAGTTGGATTTTGTTTTGTTTAAACGGGCAAATTAAATCTTAAAGCGCAAAAGCATTTGGCGTTGACCAACTCGTGAGCAATGAGTTATGCATTTCACTCCATTCGTAGCATCACGGAAGTGACTAGATGATACTCGGCTATACAGTGACTTTCCGGGATGTACTGGTGTATCAAGCCTATGTTTTATCCTCCCACATGAGCCTGGCTGCAATTCGTTGAACCTACGGGGTTGGAGGGGTTGAGGCGCTCGGGTTGTGGTGTCGAACCAAAACCAGCTATTTATTTCAGCAAACCTCTAGCTTCTACGCTACACGCGTCTATTGAGCGAATTAAGTATACCCATAGACTAATTATGCCAGAGTATTTAAAACAGCGTTGACTAGCATAAAATTCATCTGCATTAGGAATCTTGGTCAAACTGGGGTTTGTAGCGAAACCGAGTTCCTGTCTTCGATTGTTCGTCTGTCACTCAGTGATTCACATATCCTCCTTTTCACACCGTTCGAGAAAGTCGACGTCTCTTCCATGTCATCTTTCGTTTTTTAACGTCTGTCGCTCTTTCGACAGAACATTCAGAACACTCACTGTGTTCCCATATAGGAATGAAAAGGAAAAGTTCCGTGTTTTTTCTTCGTCTTGTCTTTCTTATGACTGATTCACTCGCTCGCCTGATGATACATTTCTGATCGGGTCTTGCTTTCAGGAATTCGACAACGTCGATCCACAGGAAAGAGACTGGAAAGGAGTTGTGATCGCTTTGGTTGTCATCATGTTCATTTGTTTGGTAATCGCTTGCGCGGTGTTCCTATTCGCACCAAGTGAGTTTCTTTTTCCTACTAACAAGTAAACCTCTAGTGCTTTCCATGAAAATGCTATCCTCACAATCTCCACGGTTCGCATCAAAACCATTTCCTTGCTAATCGTCGCTGTAGTCCATTTCTACTGATTTTCGTTAGCACTACTTATTTAAACTGCATAACACTTATGTTAACATCTACATAATGCTTTTCTTGTTAATTCCTGATGAAACATTCCTACTTCTCCTCTGTATGACATCTATTCACTTCACTTCGTTTCTCCTATCCACAGCCTTTTTATCTCTCTTTTCCTTCTGAACGCTTTAAACACTTCCTCACTAACAGTTCCCAGGATCGACTTTCTAGTAACCTCGGCATTGGAATATGAATGCGTCGTTTTCTTGTTCAACAACCTCGCGATTGCTGAACTTCCTCACTATTTTCTTTTCTCCTTTTCATCTCTGTATACTAAAATCCATATGTCCTTCTGAAAACCAAAGAGTATTTTTCTACTATGAAGGAATACTGGATGAAAAAGTAGTGCATTTCAGTCAGTAAAGGTATAATGAAGCCTATAATAATTTGCACAAAGGAAAGTAGAATTTTCTTGTCTTTCATTCAACGCGATTTGTCTTTCACACCTACTGTGCGGATCTTAGCACTTCTTGCACTCGATTCGTTTCCTCGCATCTGTTATCCACCAAAGTCTTTCAACTTACGTGTGGCTTCGGATCCTATTTGAGAATTTTCTTCTTCTTCCTCATGAATTTGATTGAATGCTAGTCGAGTCGATTCATTCTAGAGTTCCGAGATAGCCGTGCTAAAGCGTTTCATGTGAACTGCAAAGAGTAAGCTTTTCATACACAACTGTGGTACCGATTTCCCGACTCTGGTATGAGAGAACTGGTAAGCTCGGTGCTGTGTAAACAGCCACCGTGTTCGTAATAAACGGCATCGCTATCACTCCGTTACCGCAGTTCATCATGAAGATGACCTAGGTTTAACTCTGCGCCGACCTCACCAAACCTCTCATACATTCGGGATCGGGAAATTGGTATATCGGAAAATAAAGCTACGACGATATAATTAGTAGTCAATAATTTTTTTCACTTATTTTTACGTGACCCGTTATCACATCTACTGTGTGGGTCCCAGCACTTCTTGCATTCGATTTGCTTTCCCCGCATTCATCTTCCGCGAAGGTCTTCGAACATTTCAGGTGTTCTTTCGACTGAAGCGTGAGGATTTCGTCTTTTTTATGAATGTCATAGAATGCTAGTTGAGTCAATTTCCCTTTATGTTCTTCGAGATGGCCGGGTTAAAGCTTTCCCACGTGAATTGGAGAAGAAGGTTGGGAGGGGAGTCGAAGGAAAACCTTATCTCCTGATGGATAGCTTAGCTAACCACTGCGATACCTTCCCCCTCCAAGTATAAAACTCTCCGTTGATCAATTTTTGAGGGATACGCCTACCAATGGACTTCCTCAAATGTCGGTATAGGTGATAGAATGCATATCTGGCTTATACAAGGACTCATGGTTGACTGCCGATGTTCGAGCCATTGTTGGTATCTTCGCAGACATGTATACTAGCAATTTGCTGACCCTAGAGAGATGGAAATATTGGTGAACCTAGGGCGCAGGATCGATCCCATGTGTCCTGCAGGGCGCCTTCAAACACTGTGCGCCTGTAAGAAGTCCAATAGTTAATAATAACAACATTTTTTGTTTATTTTACACAACCCGTCTTCCGCATCTACTGTACAAATCTCGTTACTTCTCACAATCGATTTCTTTTCCTCACATTCATCATCCATGAAGGTCTTCTAACTTTTACGTGTGGCTTCGGCCGCTGCTTAAGAATTTTCCTTTCATTATGAATTTCGAGAGGAGTCGAGTTGATTCTCCCTGGTCCTGAGATAACCGCTCCCACATGGATTGCAGAGGTGGTTTTCCCGGACCAGTCTAATACCAATCTTCCGACTCTGGAGAGATAAGAGGTTTGGTGAGCCCAGAGCGAGATCAAACCAGCACCGTGCTCGTGATGATCGGCATCACTAGCACTGTGCTATCCGCCCCTTATAATAACAGCAACGAAAATAAATAATGATAAAAACACAATGTGAAATTTTCATCTACTGCCTACTGCAATTTTTCACTGCAGAGAATTACGTGAAAAACAGCAGCAATGATACTGGCATATCTGCAAACTGCGGACCGCAGGTGTACGCAATAGAGATAGAACGCGCTATTTCCCCTTCCGGGGGCTAACGCGTTCACGACCACACCATGCGGATCTTTCATCTTGTCTTTTTCTTAGCTAGTTTTCTATCAATAAAATCAATTCTATCAGTGATAAAAGCATTTAATAATAAAACCGACTAAGTTCAACGTAAGTGGAGGTGGGGAAAATCATAGCTGTCGAAGTTTAACTAATATTTTGATTTTTCTCTAAATGTCTCTCTCTAAATATCTAAATTTAAATTATCTTATATTATATTTCTATAAAAAATTATCTTTAAAAAATCTAAAAATTATCTTATATTAAATTTAGATATCTAAATATCTAAATTTATTCAAGAAGGAGAAAATATCAAATCTCTTCATAGCTTCTCATATGGCAGTCATATGTTGCAGCAAAAATAGATTCTGATTTAAACATGATCAGAACCACTTATTCTCTCGATATTTAAGGAATGACAGAAAAACACCCGACCGACTTCCGACCCACTGCGCATCCAGTTTTCGTTGAGACCCACACCGTTCCATCGGGTGACAAAAACAGAGACGGTGACTAATTGGTAGATTGAAGCAAAAGTCCATTCCTATTCGACTATGGTCAAAACACCCATTCTGTCGACATTTAAGGAATGACGATAAAAAACCCGATCGACTCCCGACTCGATACGCACCAAGATTTCACTGAGACCCAGACGATTCAATCGGTCAACAAAAATAAAGACAGTGACTAGTTGAATTCCCCTGCAATATTTCTGTAGAAGCTCATAATAATATCCCTCAAATTTTATAATTTCAGTCGATGTCTCTCCTATTTTCCACTGGGTAGACGACTCCTCGACCAACCGTATTCTCAAAATGTTCGATGGAATAAAATGTTGCCCTAACTCTAATACTTGGACCAATTATGGCTATTGTAAAATTATCAAAGTGGGGAGGGAAGCGCAGTGGTTATAGAACCCGTGGTCGCCAGTCGGCGCCCACCAGGCCTTCAGAGGTATGCTCTCATGAGTGGGCAAATTGGTGCTAAAATTCTTTGAGAAAATCTCCGTCCGATTTCCAAAACTGGCGTTGCTGTGGTATCTTAGAATGCTTTAGTACAGCTATCCTAGAATTCTTGGAATAATCTGCTTGACCAGCATTCACCACTCAAGAAGAACACGAAGTCCTCAAACTGTAGGTGAATCCATGCGGAAAACCTGAAGACATTTGTTTATGGTAAATGTGAGAGACACGAGACAAATTGAAAGCGCTACGGTTACAATATGTGAAGTCCGGTCATATAAAAGTGAACTGATGAATAGCTTCTTTCACATGCAAAATATTGGCTCTCATTAGCATTTTTACTAGAATATTGTACAAATGTTTCCGAACTATGCGCTAAAATGGTCACGGTTTTACCAGAGAAATACGGATTCAAAACCTTCGGAACCAGATGTTCTTCGTCTTTAACCCTAACTACTTCAAGCCATTAAAACCTTTCCACTTTCTTAACCCTTTTATTTACTGCCTTTTTCTTTTTTAATGGCAGGGTATGTTGCGAAATATAGCTCGTATATAATGCTGAAATAGATCAATAGAACTAGCTGAGAGACAGGCAAAACGAAGGACCCGGATGGTGTGGTGGTGAAGTGCGCTACTCCCCGGTAAGGGCAACTGCGCGCGTTCGTTCCCCACCGCATACACCTGCGGTCCGGAGTTTTGCAAATATCTCAGTATTATATACGAGTGTAACCATTTCTAGATAAAAATTTGGGTAATTTGGGAGCGAACGTCTCCTTATAATGTGAACCATCGCAAGGCGATTCTACTTCTAAACGACACATGACAGATTCGTCGATAGATTTTTCTTCCACCTTCTGTTATGATTCCCACTGATATGTTTGATTGTTAGTTCAATCCTTTACAAATTACTACGTCGGTCATACGTCATCGGCAAAACGGAGGTTAAAACGAGGTTTCTACATCCGTATCTTACCTCGCATTTGTTGCTGATTGGATGACGCTCAACTACCAGCTTTTATAGACTTGCTAGTTTTCCTAAAATAAGCAACAAGTGTCCGATAACTAGAGAACTTCGCGGATTGTGAACGTGAATGGATTGCAGAAAAGACGTAGCTCTATCGTTCTATGGGTGTGATGATAATTATGGCGCTATTTACCATATGTTACTGTGGTCCATCATAGAAACGCAATACGCCAGCATTTGAAACTGTTTTGTCATCAATGCATCTCTATTCCAGCGTTTTTTATACCACCACACGCTTTGAGTCATTCACTACGGCAGTTAGAATCGAAGTAGCAGTGGAATAGCACCCAAGTTTCTTGTTAGTGAACTCACTTCGGAAGCGTTTATTTGTATATTTCTAAGTACGGAACAAAGCTTTTTTCGATCAACGTCCAGCGCAATGTCTGTGTTGTACACAATATCCATTGGTAACATAAGGTATAGAAAATAGTTCTCTGTGTCATAATAAACCACCTGAAAGAAAATAACGAAAACCCCAGAAAATAACCTTCCAACGGTTTACTGCCTCATCGTGCGATGTACAGCGGAGATTCATTCTCCGGCAGGGACTCCCAAGCTGAGAAGGAGCCCGGCGTCTCAACCGAAAAGCCCAGCTAAGAGTAAGCCAATACCAGGATCTCCTTCTGATCCACAAGGGCTGCGACTGTCGCATTACTCCACCAAAACCATTATGACACCTATAGGTGTTACTCGCCACGAAAGTGTTAAGCACCGTTAGAGGTGAATGAACCGTATCTGGCATATTTAATGACAATTAGCAATCATCTAAAGGCTCATAGTACAGCGAAAGGTAAAGTGGGAGCCACGGTTGGTGTGGTGGAAAGTAAGTGAGACACCGGTAAGGGTAAGCGGAAGTTCGAAGCACACATGGGGTTCCGACTTCTGCTCATATGTTAACATCCTTCTGGAAGGTTCTTTAGATAACATATGTAATATAGCAGATCACGTGATTTTCAATAGACCTTTCACAGGTATCCGCCTATTGTATCGAAATGAATTCCGTGAGTTACTGGTTTTGTGGTCAGATGGATGCTTTTCACAATTTCAGTGTCGCTAACCGTTAGTGATCCTCGTACTCCAATAAAGCTGTCGAATATGTCAAGGCTTCGATCGCCTATTTATGATGTACGATGGAGCGGTACGGATTCTATCATCTACGAGGACATAACCAAAGGTGTGCTACGATTCGACATCAACACAGTGAAAACGGACACATTGCTGGATACTCGAGCAACGGTTGGTATCTGGAGGCATAGAGAGCTAAAACATCACTTAAAGCACTTAAACTTAAAGAAACTTGAAAAAAAAACTCTAAAAATCACCGGTAGTTCAGCGAGAGACTTCACTAGTGTTGCTTTTATTTAAATACTAGGAGCGCAAGGCAGAGTGAATACAGGTGTATCTATGGATTGTCCCCGCGATACGATCAATACACAGGTTTTACGCAGCGCGGCATGCCTTCGTTAGTATGAAACTTGAGCAATATTACTGTCACTTTTCCACCAGATAAGATCTCAGAACAAAGTTATACGCTATTGTTTTGGTTTACGGATGAAATTTTCATGTCTTAATTGATGTGGTACACTGTAGGAAATTTTTAGAACTTGTACTATAACATAGTTAAGAATTGACAGTTATCAAATCAGAAAAAATCAAATAGGTTAGTCTTAGTCAAAAAAACCTGGAAATGAATAAATAGCCCAGAAAAAACGGAAAAAGGGTAGTTTTTAAAAGGTTCTGCAACATAAGTAACTTCCCAGCGATTTACCGCCTTGTCGTCTCCGAGAGGTGTACCTGGATGTCGGACTGCGTTGTACAATAGGAGGTTCATCCTCTCAGCAGGGCCTCCTAAACTGAGAATGACTCCTACGTTACCATCCGGAAGGCCAGCTAGGACTAAATCAATACCAGGATTTACCACTATCCTTCTATCACACTCATAGTGGGAAAACTCCCTCCGATCAACAAGAACGGCAACTGGCTAGGGTGGTGACGACCTAAGGAAGGCTTCGGCTAGGCTGACCTCGAGACTCCAGGGAACTGCAGTGTCCAAACGAGCAAATATTCGTATTGGAAATTATGCTGGGATCCACAAAACCAGCGAAGAGGGGCCAACTAAGTATCCTAACAGATCTGTTTCCTATTTAGTGTGCCGTCAGTCTAACATAATATGAGCACATTATGCTCAATATGAGCATATGAGTTAAAAGATTCATTAATTCGTTTTAGTGGGTGTAAAGAGTTGGTATAAAAGAAACAACCATGTATAAATTTCACGATTAGAAAATTTTTGCTTTTATGACGCAATTTTATACAGTAAACCATTTTTTCATACTTCTACAGCTGTCATATTCGGAATACGTACCGTCAGCAGATTTACGATACTTTGCACTTTTCCAGCGCACCTCATATCAGGTAATAATTCTTTCGCTTAACGTTCTATTAATATCTGAAAAAATTTTTTACTTTTACTAAAACGTTTAAAAGCTCTATCAGTATTTCATTAAAGCTAAAGGATGAAGCTCTCAGCGTTGATCAATCCCCGAGGGATGCGCCATGCATTCGACTTCATTAAGTATCGTTGGAGATGATTGAGCGCATATCTGGCCCTTACATTGACTCTAGACACTAGTCTGGTACCAATTTTCCGACTCCGGAGGGACGGAAAGCTTGGCGAGCCACGGGGGCGTGGATGATCCCATGTGTGTGTTGCAAAGCGCCTCCAATCACTGCGCCACACGCACTGTTTCATTACAATATAGAATTGATAATAAGATAGTGCGAATTACGTAAAATGCATGATTGCAGATAAACCAGAAGTTCAACAAAACATTCTGGATTACCATTCTGAATCGCGAAAAGCTGTGAGTCTTTCTTTCTTTAAAAAAACATCTACGACGCTTTGTATATTCCTTAACATAATCGAAAACGAAATGGAAAACAACATTGAGAGAACAACTGAGAATATCGTGGTTGGAAAAATGTCTAGGATCCTTGATATTGAGAGGTAATAGTATGGTCAGACGTAAGATTTTCATACAGCTTCATGAGGATTTAGTTAACAGACAGCTTAGCAATGAATGGAATTAAACCGACAATCCTCCTATTTGATCTAGTGATATAACTACAACTTCTTCTAAACCTATTTTCTTTGATGTTGAGGTATTTGCAAAACACCAGTTAGCAGGTATCTACGGCGTGGAACGAACGCGCTATTACCTTTTCCGGAGGCTACCGCGTTCACCCACCGGAGAAACGGGAAACAAAGGACGTCTATGGTGTGGGGATGAACGCGTTGGCCCACGGAAAGGGTGATAGCACGTTCGTTTCCCACCGCAGACACCTGCGGTCCAGGGTTTTGCAAATATCTCAGTAACTTAACCTTTTCATTTACTGCCTACTTTTTTAACGGGAGGGTATTTTGCGAAATATAACCATTATAATGCTGAGATAACTGAGATAATAATGATTTTTGCTGGAACGAATACGTTGGTGAAACGGGTAGGCCACTCTGCGTACGTATAAAAAAACACCTAGTCGGCAAACGTAAGCTAAGTACTCCACTAGGTACGCATAGCACGCAGAAACATAACGGAGAAGATTTTGAAGTAAGGGTTACGATCCTCGCGCAAGAATCGAGAACACAAGCGCGCAAAACTCTAGAGGCATTCTGGATAAATTCCAAGAATCCGAAAATGAACCGCAGGGAGGAATGCCTCGTTATCACGCGTGATATTGGACAGTATATAAACCTGTTATTCTGATGGGAGGGGCACATTACGCTTCCATGTGAATTCTGCGCGGTCGGTCTTCACGCGACATACTCAATGGAAGACTCATAGAAAGCGGTGAGTGTGCAGAGCTATGCTAAATGTGATTGAAATCTTGGTTTAGCGTTTTTTCTGTTTGGTTATAGAGGTGTTTGGCCGAGTGGATTGCTGTCAACTTGACCCTTCCAGGCTCTGAGAAAGGCGAAATCCGCCGAAACGTCAGCTTGTGCGTAAATAAAGAAATAAAATAGCACCTCGTGCTTGCTGAACAGAAGTAGAAAGATATAATAGTTATATTTCGCAAAATACCCTGCCTTTAAAAAGAATAGGCTGTAAATTAAAAAGGTTAAGATTGTGATTACAACTATAGCCTCAGCTTAACTGGGTTTAATGCCAATTTTGGCTCCCCAGATCAATCCCGTTGACGGGTTATTGCTGATGGAAAAAGATCGATAGAACTAGCTGAGAGACAGGCGAAACGAAGGAGCCGCATGGTGTGGTAGTGAACGCGTTACTCCCTGGAAAGGACAATAGCGCGTTCGTCCCCCACCGCAGACACCTGCGGTCCCGAGTTTTGCAAATATCTCAGCATTATAATAATTGCATGTCTCCGTGTCATTGTGGTTGTATCACACATAATACCCTGCCGTGAAAAATTATAGTAGGCAGCGAATAAAAATGTAGCCTATTTTCTTTGTTTTTGAAGAAATACGCTCACCAAAAAGTAGTGTTTTATTTATAAACATTTCGAAGAAATGATTATTGACTTAAACTCAGCTGTTATCATGGAACCAGCAGCGAAGACAAAAATCTTTTTTTTCCTATTTGCAACCCGACCCTGGAGTGATGCGGAGATTAGTGACATGCGTACGTTAACAACGGAACAAATCAAAGACAAGCATGAAAGCGATTAATGCTTTAGCTATGTTCCTTTCCAGGGTCGCTTACAACGTGGGAATCAGAAAAACGGGTGAAGAACAGCAACGAATTTTCATGTGGGGTCCTACAGGAAACGACTATGTCGGGCGTTTCTCTCTTTTCTTTCACTTCTTTTCTTACGAACTGAAAAAAAATATCCATTGCAGGTTTTCTGGCAAGGCGGTCATATCTATTACTCCGATTCGGCCGAATCTGTTAAGCCAGTACAAATCAGTGAAGGCGGGCCAAATTGGGAGCACGGTATTTTCGATTGGATGTATGAAGAGGAAATTTTCGGACGCCAGTCAAAAGTGAGATTGACCGAACGCTAGTGTTTTTCTATTTATGCATATGTATATGTACATTTAATGCTATGACCATCGACAAAACATAGAGTAACAAAAATATACATCATGAAACTTATCCTTCCTGGCTTACCGTCCCTAGAAAGAGGGTGTTCCCGATTGTTTAGATGTGATCTCCAATTGGATTCATTCCTCAATTGTGGGTTCCCTGCTAAGAAAGAATTCCGAAATTTTAACCCAGAAACCAAATGAAAGAAGCCAATGCCGGGAAATCATCGCTGTACAGTAAGAAGACTACTTTTAAGACGACAGCTTCCCTTCAATCCGCAATAATTTGGAAATTCGTATGGTTAAAATGAGGAAAAGTCCGGCATGACTTCCTCAGAATACCAACGAGAAATCATTCCGGGGCACTTTGGTTGGCATTTTTGGCGTTTTTTGGCAACGGTTTTCCGTGTAGGTGAGAGGTTTACAGATATAATAAAAAGTTAGTGACAGCAGAGTTCATCAGATGCCTAGACAATAAGAGTAACGCTTATAGAAAACGTTTCACCAAATAATATTGTAGAAGCTTTTTATTATCTAATACTGATCCCGGGAGGGTCTGCCAAGCTGAGAAGGAGTCCGGCGTTTCTATCAGGAAGCCCAGCTAAAAGTAAACCGATACCAGGACCCACCACCATCTCGGTATCAAACTAGTTGCTTTGTGGCAAATTCGCTCCAGATTCACAAGGGCGGCGACTTCTTGTGGTGGCGACGGCCTGGGGTAGACTTTGGCGAGGCTGAGCTCGCGACTCAGGGGAACAGTGGCTAAACCTCTCTGAAAAATGAAGAACATGCTGGGGCGCGCACAAACAGTGAGGAGGGGCCGACCAAGCATCCATGTGTCCAGGTACTGAATTGTTCAAATTGCTGTACGCTGTTTACTTTGAACAAAAGATTGGTAGTATATTACTGTATTAGCGATAAAATTAACCATTGTGAAAGAAAAGCAAATGCAAGTAGTTTTCTCCAAGAATCTATTAGACATTATGATTCAGTGCTTTAAGGAGAAATGAGGAAGCAAGCATAAAATTTCTAAGATAAATTCTTTTTCGATGTTACGTACTTTGGCTGTAAATTTAGGCAGTCTGGTGGTCGCTATCGGGCGATAAAATAGTCTACCTAAGCCATGAGAAAAGCAAGGAGAAGTCTATAACATTGGTTAGGTAGGTATTGGCCTTCTACAATGTTGTCGAATAGGAACTATTTAGCCGAGTGTAACCTATGGGTATTGATTGATTGGCGGAATGAATCAATACGCATGTTTAACCATGCTAAAATGATATTCTTGTAGCTTCCATACTTGTGAAAGATAGTGTGATTATGGCAGCAAAACTGAAGGGTGGTCTTACTAATATTAGTCGTACACCTTTTTTCAAGCAACATTTCAATTATGTCACTGACCGCTGGCAGTTCAGTGTGCGACAACGAAGTACTTTATAGCGCTCGGTATACACTTTTTTTCTAGAAATTTATCATCTTCAATAGTAATGTTTCTATTTATCCTATGTATTTTAGCCTCAATCATACTGCTAACTTCATTTTCAGCTATTCACGTCGAGAGAGCTATCCTCATACACTGGAGCTACCGTATCCAAAAACTCATGAGAAACATTTGCCAACTTACGTCATTAAAATGTGGGACAAGAATCTAAGGACTCTGAAGCAGATGGATGTGCAGTTACGAGACAGCACGTAGGCATCACCATCCCATAGATTTCACTTTTATTTTTCATATTATCCAAAAAAATGACAGGTTTGTTAGGGGAGTGTAGCGCAGTGGTTAGAGTTACCAAGCACCATACGCGTTGTCTTTAGGTTGACCATGTGTTCTGTGCTCACCTAGCCTTCCATCCCTTGAGTGGAAATTGGTGCAAGGTTTGCCTAGGAGGATAGCAGCACTGATTCGATCCATCGGTAGGATGCTGTGGGCCATTGTATAGGCCAGATATGCATTCAGTCACCCCTAGCGATGTTTGATGAAGTCCAGTGGGTGGCGAATCCCTCAGAAATTGATCAACACCGAAAACTTCATCCTCTATCCTAGCTAGGTTTGCTATTCAAAATACTGTTAACTGTTTTCTTCAAACATCTACTATACCAACAGATAAAAAGGCTAAAGCGTTCCGCGTTGATCAACCCCCGAGGGATATGCCATACGTTTGACATCACTAAACATCGGTAGAGGTGATTGAATCTGTATCTGAAGTGTACAATGAATAGAGGAGGCCTATCGATGTGTCGAGTCAGTGATGCTATCCTCCCAAACAAGTCTGATACAAATTTCGCAGCACAAGAGAGATGGAAAGCTTGGTAAACCCGTGGTATGGAACTGAAGAAACGACGAAATGTGTATCACTGGGCACTTCTGACAACATTTCAAGCGAATAAGATGTGCATAGCTACTAAGGTCTAAAAAAAGCCAGTCAAGTAATCTTAATATGACATCAATGACTTCAAAAAAAGCTATCATGCTAAACTATAGCATACACCAACGTATATTAACTTACTTGGATACTTGGACTGCTCGTCCTCACTGATTGTACTGACCCCGGCATATTTTCCATTTTTCGGAGTTTTGCTGGTTTAGCTATTGCGTTTCCCTGGAGCTCAGCCTGGCCAAAGTCTGTTCTAGGTCTTCGCCATCGGAAGCAATCGACGCCCTTGTGGATCAGAGGGAGATTTGTCACCGTGCGACTAGTTTGACACCAGTACAGTGGTGGATTCTGGTATTGGTTTACTTTTGGCTAGGCGTCCTGATGGAAACACCGAACTCCTTCTCGGCTTGGGACACTTTGCCGGGTGCGAATCCTCCCGCTGTACGTCGCAGCCCGACACCCAAAAACACCTCTCAGCCACGAATAGGCCGTAAGCCGTAAGAGGAACGTATATTAACCTTGCTATAGAAAGAGGAACTCCAATAAAAAACAGCAAACAAATAACCATCGTTTTAATTTTGAGAGTACCTGTTATTTTGATACCGTTTGTCTATAACCTTACAGCATTTAGGGCATTTCACTATCTTTATGGAGTTCGATGGGTGATGCTGAACGGAAAGGAGCGATTAGTTGCAAGTTGGGCGAATCGACTACAAAACCATGTTTCGGTGACCATATGTGACTACGACACGGCCATGTGTTCATTGGTAAGACATTTCTACCTTTTTTAGGGAAAAAATAACTTTCGCAACAATCTGTTGCAGTTGGACATAACTTAAGGGCCATCTTTGATATAGAGTAGAATGGAACATCTTGTTATTTTCCATTATAATCCGATTAATTCAATGAATTTAATCAGCAGAAGAATAGATCGTTGATCAACATCGAGGTTAATAGAGAGGTAGTCCTAGTGATTACAACAATGCGAATAACTTTCTCTCAAACTTAGGTGTTTGAGCACAAGTACGACGCTGATAAATGGGCTGAACCATCGGATTTTTCGTCGATTCTCGGCAGTGGTGACGCGATCTATATGCTTCTTCCAAGGGCCCAATCCGATGGAAATAGTTATCAACAAATCGCCAAACTTCTTATAGAGGTATCGTTATGAGTATTACCTTCAGTATGTATAAGATCTAGTAATTCGTAACCGTTTCCGCACATGGTACATTTATGATACATTCTTCAGATTTCTAAGCGTTAAATTCTACAAACTATCTAACTGCTCCTTCGCCTTCTCATTAACTTCAGATGGAGAACGGGAACGATTTCAAATGGGCCAAGTTGTCGTACCTTTCTGCCGGAAACTTTGATGTCACTAAACTGGAAGCATTTGACAGGGCAACAGACACTATGTGGGTAGAGTTATTCGAATTTTTAGCTCTCCCAAAACTAGCCAGATCATCAATCTGGTGTCCGCAATCACGACTTTATTACTACTAATTCTATTTTTTAATCTTAACCCTTTTATTTACTGCCTTTTTCTTTTTAATGGCAAGGTGTGTTGCGAAATATAACTCGATTTGGACTCCCCAGATCAATCCCGTTGACGGGTGATTGCTGATTGCAAAAAGATCGATAGAACTAGCTGAGAGACAGGCGAAACAAAGGGCCCGAATGGTGTGGTGGTGAAGTTCGCTGCTCCCCGGTAAGGACAACAACGCGTGTTCGTTCCCCACCGCATACACCTGCGGTCCGGAGTTTTGCAAATATCTCAGTATTACATCGATGTCAATCGAGTCATATTTCGCAACATACCCTGCCATTAAGAAGAAAAAGGCAGTAGATAAAAGGGTTAAGATTGTGATTATAACTAAGCCTCAGATTAACTGGGTTCAACACCGATTTGGGCTCCCCAGACAAATTCCGTTGACGGGTGATTGCTGATGGCAAAAAGATCTATTTTTAAAATTCTTTCATATGACCCAAGTCAATACATTGCGCCGATGCCTGCATCTGCATCACTGGGCTCGTTCGCTTGCATCCATCGCACACAAAGCTCTTCGAATTTGCGTGTGGATTCTGTCGAACCCACTCGAGTGGCCCACTGGAGGACGTCGGTCTCTTAAGAAATATGCTACTTGGATTGATTCTCCTTAGAATCCTACGATGGCTCTACTAGAGTGTTCGCAGATCTTTGTCACAGGCGGTCACCACAATTTAAGGATCGGTGATTGATTCTGCCAGGCAGGTCTACCACCAGTTTGTTAGTAGCTAGAACGAATGACAGGCTTAGTTGGCGCACGGAGAAGTTGAACCAGCAGTCACTTATATACTCCACTACTCCACGAAATCTTTAAGTAGTGCACTTCCCGCGCCGATGCTACCTCAGTTTGTGCTTAATCGCCACCGTAATTCCTTTAATTATCGAATGAGTCAAGTGAGGAGTAGAACTCTGCACGTGTTGCTGTCCCATCTACAGCTACCGGTGGGTTCCGCAAGTATATGTAGAATGCTATATTTTCGTATGAGACGTTTTTTGTAATGGTTTTCAAGAACTGTGGTCGAAATACAGCTCAACGGGTTCTTTCTGAGTTAACGTGGAACACTTCTAATGGAAATAAGGTATATTTTTAAATCCTCTAATCGAACATAGGATACGGAAATCCAGGATACAATTCGCATTCACGTCCAATACATCTATATTTGCATGAATGTCATTGTGTTCTTGTGGGAGATTTTGTATGAGCCGTTCCGGCATGGCAGCGACAAGGAACCCACTTTCTGCATCCTAGTACATCTGTAACCTCATATCCTCCATTTGAAGAAGCAGTGCTTGAAATTAAACAACGGTAGCCACGTTAACACACACCCTAGGATGATTCATGTAGAAAATTTCCGAGCACAGAAGAAAATCATTCCATAAGTCAAAATTATTCCAACGAAAGCATTCCATCATTACCATTCGTATAATGGATCGCTTGGAGGCTGATTTAGCAGAATTCTTAGAGGTGCCCATCAATAAACACCAGATTTGTCACTGGTTCGATCATGTGTCCCGGGTTCACCAATTCCTCTACCATTCCAGGCTTGACAAATTGGTACCAGACTTATCTGATTTCTCCGCCGGCCATCGCAAGTCACTGCAGAGGCCCGATATGCATTTAATAACCTCTTCGACTTTACGAATGGATCTGAGGCACGGTGCATTACTCAGCGCCTGATCAACGCCGAAGGCTTTAACCTTTCTTGCTTATGACGGATGATACACAATAGCGTACTTATCAGTTTTTAAAATTTCGTTCTATACGACCCATCTTCACGTCTACTGTGCAGATCCCAGCACTTCTCACATTAGAATCGTTTCCATCATCCACGAAGGTTTTCCAACTTTTACCTGCGGCTTCGGCTGCTGCTTGAGGATTCTCATTTAGTCTTGAATGTCGTAGAATGCTGGTAGAGTCGATTTTGTCTGGAGTCCTTAGATATTCGGGCTGGGGCGTTCCTCCTCGCATCGCAGAGTTTTTACGGACAAGTCAAACGGACAGACCAAATTGCTGACCCCGGAGGCGTGAGAGTTTGGTGAGCCTGGGGCGGGATCGAATCAGCAGCGCTCTCGTGATGATCGGCATCACTACCACTGTGCTATCCGCCCTCTGCTTACCACTATTATGTCATGAAAACGTCATGATAAAAGAACGATTACTTATAGCTACTTTCAAGGCCTAATATTGCACCTCTCTTTAGTTTAATAATGTACTATATATCCGGTAAGGAAATATGTCTAGAAATAGGATTCTTACAACGTTCTCGTTTCACTATTACGGTCAAAAGCATGAGGTAAAACTGGCACACAACTTCTGCTCGTAGTTTTCATGAAATTAAAGTTCAACGCTATCAAGCAGAAGTAGAAAGAATGGTAAGTAAGGTAAAGTAGTTTGTTCTATAAGGGAAAGCAATACGATTAACTTGAAAGAAACGAAAGATATCCGGGAAACTTGACACTTTACACTTGAACGGTCCGTCCTCATTGATTATGCTGGCCCCAGCTTAATCATCATTTATCGCAGATTTTCTGGTTAAGCCATTGTGGTTCCCTGGAATCTCGAGGTCAGCCTGGCCAAAGTCTGCCCAGATCACCACCACGAGGAGTCACAGCCCTTGTGGATCTGAGGGGAATTTGCCACGACGCAATTAGTTTGATACTGGGATGGTGGTGGATTCTCGTATCTACTTTTAGCTGGGCCTCCTGATGGAATCGCCGGACTCCTTCTCAGCCTGGAAGACCCTGCCATGGAGGCGAATCTCCCCTTGTACATCGCAGTCCGACACCCAGGAACACCTCCCAGCTACGATGAGGCAGTAAACCGTTGGGAGGTATGCGGGAAAACACTCGCTAATATGTCTTTTGAGAAAAATGAATAGGAAAAAAGAGAGTACAGAAGTCGTTTAAATTGAGAACAAACATAATAAAGTTCTGGCCTTGAGAGGAAAATATCAGTCATTCCCTATACAATGCATTCTCAAATCGAACTTCGTCACTATAGGTACTTCACGGCAGCCGCTCCATCACCTGGTAATCACCATCTATTCGCCACTAAGGGAACATCGGTAGGTTTTCTGCTTCATTTCTTTTTGCCTAATACTTTTCTCAGTACCTTCTTTGCTATTTTTCTTATCTTCTGCAGACAATGAGCGGTACATGGACATGTGTTTCATGCCTTTTCAAAAACTGTACATATCAAACAAATCTGATCGACGCCAGCTTTAAGCGTGTAGTTACTAAGTGTGAAGTAAGTGCTTTTATTCATTGCAAACGGAATAAATAAATAGTTTCATTAAGCATCACTGCTATTTGTCCCATCAATAGTTTATAGCGCATGTATAACCGATAGAATGTTCAACGTTGGCACATCTCTGAGGGATGTACTAAGCATTCGACCCCATTCGTAGTATCGTAGAGGTGATTGATTCAATGCAAATATAGCCTATACAATAACTTAGAGATGAGGGAATAGCGACATATAAAGTTAGTGTTTTTGTCCTCTTAGACAAGTCTAGAATCAATTTGCCGAACATGAAGAGATGAAGGGCTTATTGGGGAAAATGTAACCACTACGCCTCACGATCACGAGACCCTTTTTTCTGGAGAAGATCTCTGGGTTAGTGATTTTCCATCGGCAAAGGTAACCGTAACGAAAAGTGAAAGAATGGCAATAAATGCACTAACCGTATTACAATAGAGCATTAAAAGAAGCAAAATCCAAATCATGCAGACATTCTCATCTCATCTTTCGACGATGAAAATTGAGTTCCATTCGACTGGATTGGTCAGAGTTACGCATAAGACTGACCATGAATGAAAGACGATTACATCAAATCTCTAAGTAGTTTGACTCCGTCCCTAACAATTACGATCTTATCATCAATTTAGGACGTCCACCTTTTAGTTTCGCTATTTTAGTGTCTAGAAATAATGAACATATAGAACATATACACAGAACTAGCTGAGAGACAGACAAAACGAAAGACCCACATGATATGGGGGTGAACGCGTTGGCCCCCGCAAAGGCTAATAGAGCAATTCTTCGTATTTTTGTTGAGCAAACGCGAGGTGTTATTATTCTTTATTCACAAATGAGCTGACGTTTCGGCGGATTTCGCCTTCCTCAGAGCCTGGAAAGGTCAAGTTGACAGCAATCTACTTGGCCAGACGCCTCCATAACCAAACAAAGAAACTCTAAACCAAGATTTCAATCACATTGAACACAGCTTTGCACACTCACCGCTTTCTATGAGGCTTCCACTAAGTATGTCATGTAGAGACCAACCGCACAGAAATCACGTGGAAGTATAATGTGCCCCTCACATCAGAAAAGCAGTTTTATATGAATTAATCCAGAGTGCCTCGAGAGTTTTTCGCGCCTGTGTTCTTGATTCGCGTGCGAGGATCGTGACACATACTTCGAAGTCGTCCCCGTTATGTCTCTGGGTCCTATGCGTGCCTAGCGGGGTATTTGGTCTATTTTTGCCGGCTAGGTGTTCTTTCATACGGACACAGAGGGGTCTACCCGTTTCGCCAATGTATTCGTCACCACACGTCTTACAGGAGATCAGATAAACTATACCCGAGCTCATGCAATCACCGTCTCTACCACTGGGGCAAATTATGCAATTTTGAGTTGCACATAGACGTTCATATAGGCGGTTACGAACTAGCTGGCGCTTAAGATTACTCGGTGGCATTTCAACTACGCTCACCGAATTCTCTAAGCCCGCCCTTCTTAAGCAGCGTTTTATAGCTGTACTTATATCATTTGAGATGAAGGGTAGGATAAACGGAATCCTTCTATCGCTAGAGTTGACGTTTGGAGGCCTACGATTTCCTCTACACCTATTCTGAGCTACAGTTTCGTAGCCATTAG